>CM049826.1:1908559-2006059 GCA_027422435.1 Schizopygopsis pylzovi | reverse complement strand
CACACAGACTCCGTCTTCATCTGAGTCTGAAAACATGATCACACAGACTCCGTCTTCATCTGAGCCTGAAAACATGATCACACAGACTCCGTCTTCATCTGAGCCCGAAAACATGATCACACAGACTCCGTCTTCATCTGAGCCCGAAAACATGATCACACAGACTCCGTCTTCATCTGAGCCCGAAAACATGATCACACAGACTCCGTCTTCATCTGAGCCTGAAAACATGATCACACAGACTCCGTCTTCATCTGAGCCTGAAAACATGATCACACAGACTCCGTCTTCATCTGAGCCTGAAAACATGATCACACAGACTCCGTCTTCATCTGAGCCCGAAAACATGATCACACAGACTCCGTCTTCATCTGAGCCCGAAAACATGATCACACAGACTCCGTCTTCATCTGAGCCCGAAAACATGATCACACAGACTCCGTCTTCATCTGAGCCTGAAAACATGATCACACAGACTCCGTCTTCATCTGAGCCCGAAAACATGATCGCACAGACTCCGTCTTCATCTGAGCCTGAAAACATGATCACACAGACTCCGTCTTCATCTGAGCCCGAAAACATGATCGCACAGACTCCGTCTTCATCTGAGCCCGAAAACATGATCACACAGACTCCGTCTTCATCTGAGCCCGAAAACATGATCACACAGACTCCGTCTTCACTGTCGTATCAACACGAACGAACGGCCAGCTCTGAGAATCAAAGCTGCAAACATAATTACAGTTATCACAATAGTCATCACTCATACGAAAGAGATATAACACACTGGATTCTTCTGAACTCACCTGATGCTTCGTGTGATCAAGAGACTGATATTAGTCATTCAAATCAATTAATAAAGTATTCATAATTCAGTGTAGTGCAGCACAGAAATGAGCTAAATGTACTATATTTACAATTGTGTAGAGATTGACATCTTTTGCTGTTTTTAGTAGGTTTTTCATTATTAGTTTAATAATAGCTCAAATTATTTAATGATTCAAAATATTATGTAATATTGTATAAAAAATGTACATTTTAAAAAATCATTTTATTGATAATTGTGCTTTGTCAAGATAGCAAAATAAATATTTACTCAATGTTCACTTTTTTGCTTTTTTCCCACATTAATTTATTGGAACAATAATTTGAGTAATAATATTAACATTATATAAATATTTTATTTTAATAATTTAGCTTATAAATGCATTTCTGTAACGTGTCAAATATATATTTACCAACATATTTGCTTCTTTACATCTAATTATTTTATTAATAATTTAATAATATTAAAATTATTACATTTGAATAGTTTAGCTTAAATGTAAAAGCAATTAATTTACGTACAGACTAAATATATTTGTGCAAACTTTTTTATGTGGCTTTTTTATGTTAATTTGTCATTATAGTAACATTTAAATCATTTATATGCTGTAACATCTCACTTAAGCATGAATTATTATTATGTAGAGGACAAATATTTATATTTTTATTTTTTGCTTTTTTACATGTTGTTTTAAAACTACTGATTTTTTTTATTACATGTAATGTATTAGTAATCATATTGTTTAAAATGCATTTCTGTAACATCTCCCCTGAGCTGTTATCTAAAAGTCTAATCATTTTTTACGAACACATTAAAATATTAGGTACATTTGCAGAATCATTTTTGGAATTTGATCTTGACTCAATGAATCTAATCTGTCTGAATCATGAGGAGCAAAATATAGGTTCATTTTTTATTTGTTGTTCATGTGAAAGATCATGTGTTCAAACAAACTACAATATTTTGGCCCAAATTTGACCTAATTTAATGTTATTATTATTTTCATATATTATTGGGCCTTTACAGATCAGGGTAATATTAATCAAATCAGTTGGATTTTAAAGACTATTGATGTTCTTTTGCACATGCTAGATGTGTATCTGAGCACGCTCTGTTAATTGCAGGCATCATTAGCGTAACGATGGCTCTGACAGATGAGTTATTATGTGTCTGTAGGTGGCGGATCTGGAGGCTCACGGCGGCGGTCAGGGACCCAGCGACATACTGAAAGACGAGCTCACTCAATCTCTGGAGGAGCTGGAGAACCTACTGAGAGCAAAGGATGAGGTGAGAGCAAGCACACAGCCGCACACGCACTCTCACACACACACACACTCTCACACGCACACACACTCTCACACGCACACACACACACACACACACGCACTCACACGCACACACACCCACACTCACTCAATCTCTGGAGGAGCTGGAGAACCTACTGAGGGCAAAGGATGAGGTGAGAGCGAGCGCACGCACACACACACACACACACTCAAACACTCACACACACACACACACACACACACACACACACACTCACTCAATCTCTGGAGGAGCTGGAGAACCTACTGAGGGCAAAGGATGAGGTGAGAGCGAGCGCACACACACGCACTCTCACACACACACCACACACACACACACACACACACACTCAATCTCTGAGGAGCTGAGAACTACTGAGGGCAAAGGATGAGTGAGAGCGAGCGCACACGCACACACACACTCTACACACACACACTCACACGCACACACACACACACACACACACGCACTCACACGCACACACACACCACACCACACTCACTCAATCTCTGGAGGAGCTGGAGAACCTACTGAGGGCAAAGGATGAGGTGAGAGCGAGCGCACGCGCACACACGCACTCTCACACGCACACACACTCTCACACGCACACACACACACACACACACTCACACACGCACTCACACGCACACACACACACACACACACACACTCACTCAATCTCTGGAGGAGCTGGAGAACCTACTGAGGGCAAAGGATGAGGTGAGAGCGAGCGCACGTGCACACACACTCTCACATCACACACACACTCACACACACACACACACACTCACTCAATCTCTGGAGGAGCTGGAGAACCTACTGAGAGCAAAGGATGAGGTGAGAGCGAGCGCACGCGCACACACGCACTCTCACACGCACACACACACACACACACACACACACACACTCACATCTCTGGAGGAGCTGGAGAACCTACTCGCAGCACGCACACACACTGACGTCGAGAGCGAGCGCACGCGCACACACGCACTCTCACACGCACACACACTCACACACACTCACGCACACACACTCACTCAATCTCTGGAGGAGCTGGAGAACCTACTGAGGGCAAAGGATGAGGTGAGAGCGAGCACACACGCACACACGGACACACACACACACTCACGCGCACACACACACACACACACACACACACTCAAACTCCTGCGTGTAAGACACACACACACACACACACTCAAACTCCTGCGTGTAACACACTAAAGACAGAGAGGCCTCGCCGGATGATATGTTTCTGCACATTAATGTATTTCAGGAGATCCGTATTCTCCAGAGTAAGAAGTCCAACTTCCACGAGCTGGAGCGGGAGAGAGAAGAAGCCATTCACAGACTGCAGGTGATGCTGTACATCTCAATAAATACAACATTCTGAAGCATTAATAATTCAATTCAATGCAGCACACAACTGACAGAAATATAATTACACATGTTTTAACCTTTACATCTTTATTATTATTATTATATATATTTCAAATAATAATGACTTTAATTAAAAACATTTATATTTTAATATGAACAAAATATTCTATATGAATAATTTAGCTTAAAAATTACATTACATTTGTTATTTTAGATGATTTAATTAAAATAACATTTAATTTAATATAAAAAAAACAAAACCAATAATATTTTATTTAATATTGTAACATTAAACTTACATGTCAGCTATGTAAACGTGAAAAATAATATACAATTGTAAAGAGATCAGCCACTATCGTTTTTGTCTTTTGTTTTTGCATTTATTTATTGTTTACCTGTAGTTATCATTTTAAAATATTATATATTATATGAGTAATAATAATTGAGCTGTAATGCATTACAGCTGCATTATTATTATTAATATTTAATTAAAACAATAATTGAATGATATTTTATATTTTTAATAGTTCATATTTTAATAATAACTTAGCTTGTAAATTACTGTAATATTAAACTTCAGCTTGAATGACTGTTGTGTAAAAGTCAAAGAAATTTTAGGAATTACTTAAAAAAAAAAATGATGTAAAAATCAATCACAGCTGTATAAAGATCAACTGTTAATGCTGTTCTTGGAATATTTTACATTAATTGACTATTTTAATAATAGCTCAAATAATAATTTTAAGCTAAATTATTAATACATAAGCATCATGCTTTTCAGTAATAAATATATTTGTACAAATACTAGATGATTTTCAAAAGTGCAGATGGTGTGTTTACTTGTATATGTCTTGCTCGTGCAGTGCTACGTTTGGCTTTTCCAAATGTGTGACCCCTGGACGTCTGTGGTTTCAGGAGCTGGAGATGCGTAACCTAGATCTGGAGCGGCGCGTGCAGGACTCGGAGCAGACCCTGGCGTCTGCGCTGGAGGACCGCGAGCGCGCCGAGAACGAGGTGCAGAGGGTCGTTCAGATCCTCGACGTCAAGATCTTCGACCTCAACGACCTCCGGCAGAGTCTGGTCAAGCTGATCAGTAAATAGAGCTGAACAACCGAAACGCTCTTTCTGTTCCAGTCTAGCAATAACGGGAGGTTATGATGCAGAACACCAACAGTGTTGAGTTTTGATACTAGTCTTTACAGGAGCACAAGTATTATTATTATTATATCGTTTTTCTTTTAAACCAGGCTGAAGGTCACACGTCATGAAAAATAGGGCTGAAAAAATGTACATATTCACAAAAAATATATCATTAAAATTTGATTTTAAAGTATTAATAATTAAGTTTAGTGCAACAGAAGTTATTTACACAATATTCAAAAATATTTTTTTTATTTTTGGCATTTTACATTTGCATTTAATCATTTAAAATTATTATTTAACTATAAATGATAACATATAATTAAAATAGTAATTTAATACAATTTTAATAATATACAAAAATATTATATTTAGATCATATAAATATTATTATATATATTTTTTTTTAATTTAGAAAAAAATTCACACATTTCTGTCAAATTTAACTTAACATAACATTGGCTGTTATGTCAATGTTAAATTATTTTTTTTTGAACACTTCAAAATATTAGCTTAAAAAACATTGTATAGAGTGTTTTTCCAGTTTTACCTCTAAATCCAATTATTATTTAAAATGATTTAATTATCAATTTTATTATATAGTTAAAATATTGTTTTAATTTTAGCTTAAATTGTCACACATTTCTGTAATATTTAACTTCAGCATGAAGGGCTGTTATGTCAAAGTCAAATTAATTGAAATATGTCAAATTAACACTTTAAAAAACAGGTTCAATATTTTAAAAAGTTGTAATTTTATAAAATTTGACTACGGTTTTCTTTTTTTGCAATTTGTCATCTACATTCAGTTATTTGAAATTATTATTTTTATAGTAAATGTTTATATATAAACAATTTAATATTCTAATAATTAAAAATGTATTTTATTTGTAATACACACATTGTGAAACATTAAACTTGAGCACAGATAGCTGTTATATAAAAATCAAATTAATTTTACTAACCCTTTAAAAGGTAAAAAAAATGAATCTTTGTGAATCGAAATCTAATTGAAGTGTTTACCGAATATGATGTGATTTAGTTCATAACCAAAACAATTAAGCAAAGACCTTTGTGGCTCAAAACGCCTCCAACTTTTGGGAGATATATGAGTGGATATATGAGTGGATATATGAGTGGATATATGAGTGGATATATGAGTGGAAATGAAGTTTACCGTTGTAGAAAGTCATGACTGAGCTTTTGCGCCGTTGAGTTTGTGTTTGTGGTTCAGTTGCTCAGCTGGGAGTGAATGGAAACCAAAGACCAGCTTGTGCTCTACATGTTCATACTGATGTAAAGCATCAAATATTAGCTGAAATATATGAGTAGGTAGAAATAAACAATTCTGTTATGATAGAACATTAAGATCCCTTGAACTCGTGAGGGAATGTATACGTAAGAATAGCTGTAGTTCTGCATTGAGGAATGCATTCGTGCATCTAGTGTAGTTGCTTTGTGCAGCTCTAAGGCTTCAAACTTTAATCTGATCAAAGGAGTAGTTCAGGAAAAAATGAAAATGTCCATCTGAGATTAGGATGAGTTTGTTTTTGGAGAAACTGTAGCATTGCATCAGTGTCTCAGCAATGGGTGCTCTGAAGTGAATGGGTGCCGTCAGAATGAGAGCTGATAAAAACCACAATAATCCACAGCACTCCAGTCCAAAATATTTGTATAGAGATTGATCACAGTAAGTTGTCTTTTTCTTGCTTTTTTAATTTAATTGTATGATCTTTTTTTATGTTTTGGGGCTTTTTTTTTTTTTTTTTTTTTTTTTTTAAGGAACCATGCACAATTT
Source organism: Schizopygopsis pylzovi (assembly GCA_027422435.1). Classification (NCBI taxonomy): domain Eukaryota; kingdom Metazoa; phylum Chordata; class Actinopteri; order Cypriniformes; family Cyprinidae; genus Schizopygopsis; species Schizopygopsis pylzovi. Next base: position 1,999,610 of record CM049826.1, on the reverse strand, counting down.
TAACATAAATGTTTCCATTTCATGCATTGTACTGAATTTAGCCAATGGCTAGTTTCCATCCGCAGTCCCTTGACAGCAGTGGTGTAGTGGTGCCTGGAGAAGTGGGTATACTCTTAATTTATACCCCCAATTTGTTTTTTATGGCCCGGGAAAGGATGAACGACCTGTATCATAAAGAGTGACGTGTAAAACTAGTCTTGCATATTTAGTTCACTCCAAAATGGGCCAGTAATATTTGCACGCTGTCACTTAACTTCTGCTGCTTGAGTAAGGATCATTATAAAAAATAATATTATCCACAGAAGAAGTGCAGATTTAGCAATAAATGATTAAAATATATAAACAGACTGCAGCAATTGACATTTTGTCTGAACCTCTAGTAAATTACATGCTATTTTGTTTAGTTGACTGTTCAGGATTGTGGGAGAATTGTGATCTCTTCTTGAAACAAACAAAAAATCTTGATTCTTAATCATTTCCGAAGTGAGGGAGACAGAAATGTCAAATAAACTAATTTTTTTGTCCAATTAAAAAAATGGCATATCGCTGACTTTATGCGCGAAAGCGCCATCCGGCTTCGAGTATAAATGAAACATACACTGCACGAGAGTGTTTACATCTCATTCCTGACCGCATCTCTGTCTTTACTGGATTTTTTAGGGAATATTTGCATTTATTCACATGTGATTGAATTAGTTACTCATATGCTGGACTGTCACGATTTGGCTAGTGCAGGACACTACTGAATGATGCGCATCAGAGGAGATTTAGAACTGGGTATACGGAATGCTGACTGATAAAGAAGTGGGTATACGCCGTATACCTGCGTATATCCTCCACTACACCACTGCTTGACAGGTAATCGCAATCACAGTAAAACACAAAAAACATACAACACAATGATATTATACACATTATATCAGAGCCACTACATGACCATGTCAGTGTTTACAGAGTTGATTTTAATTTCAATTTAAAAATGTCAATAGATATGCACATCCTTATGTCTTCCGATAGAGTGTGATGGCTTTCACTGAGAAGGACCATAATCCAAAAGCAGCGAGTAACACCGTCACTAGTGGATGATGATCTAGTGAATCTTGCAGAGACGGTAGAACAAAAGTGCACAAAATCACCAAGTATAGAAGGGGCCAAGCCATTTATAATTTTGTAAACCATACATCAATTAAAAAAAAGTCTACAATTGTCAAAGCTCAGAAAATTGTATTTGTGATGATGGTATTGGTTTGACTTTTTGTCTAAAGTTTTTAGAGTCTGTTTATAATGTTTTACGCTCTCTTGTTTTTTTTTTGCTTTTTTGAATTGTTTTTTATTTTTGCATTTTTTTTAAGATCTACACTCAATGATCATTTTATATGATAGTATTAATTTAAATTTTAAAAGAAATATCTGTGCAGCTAAATTTTGTACAGGAGTGTGTGTGTATTTAATAACATTGAATTGCTGATCTGATTTATTTCAATTACAAACGAAAAATCCTGGAAAATGTCATTTGTGATGTTTTTATCAGCTCTCATTCCGACGGCACCCATTCACTGCAGAGGATCATTGCTGAGACACTGATGCAATGCTGCATTTCTCTAAATCTGATGGTCTGAGAGTGAGCACATTTTCAGCAAATGGTCATTTTTGTCTGAACTGTTTCTTTAAGTCATAGGCTGTAATGGTTGTACAGTTGTGTATTGGATGTTGCATTATACAGTATCTTTATTATAGCACAAGAAAGCCGCTCGTGTGGCTCTGGCTGCAGTATTTTAAGTGCCAACAGCCTGTTTTTATCTGTTCTCTCAATCCGCAGGGTTCGGCACGAACAGCACAAGTCACGTTTGTATTTGTGTGCTTTATACATATATATAGAGTCAAATAAACAGGTGTTTACTTTTATATTTCATGCAGTACTTGAGTATGTGTACTGCTTTGTATAATGAAAGCATGTGTGATTTGATTTGAGCTCTTTTCAAGGACGAACTCTCCTAATGTGCCATCAGTATTTCTGCTTGTCTTACTCTGATGCGAGAGCCTTATCTTCACACATGCATCTTAGGTTCCTCCTGCAGCTCTTGACAGGCTGGTTATACGACGGTGACGGTGTTTAATTCTACTCTAGTAAGAGTCATACTGATACACCATCAGAGCAGACTCACTATATATCATGTTCTCTGACTCGAAAGCAAACCTGCTGAATAAACTAGTTTTACATTGAATTACTGTGTGTTTATTGCATTTACATGTGCGCAAAACATCCTGGAAGGTAATAAACCAGTGGTTAAATTAGACTGATTTAAACATACATAGCTTTAAATATTATAGTTTGCTTAAAATGCATTTTCAAAACTTGTGTATTCTTCGTTTTAGAAGTTGTTCTGTGCTCAAATAAAGGCAAAAGTAATATTTAAGCAGTTTTTTATGAAATTGATTGTTTTACATTTGAGCAAATGGGTTTAATTTTAACTTAAAAGCATTGTTTTAAATTCATAAATCATTTAAAAATAACAGTTTGGAGATCCAACTTCATACCGTTAAAATGCTTACATTTAATATTAGAAGTTATTATTATTAGATATTAAACTTGCAAAATAAGTTTTACATTGAGTTATTTTCTGCATAACAAATGCTCAAAAATATTTCAAATGTTATATATATTTTTTTTAATATGCTTAAATTCTTATTTTGTATTACAGTTGCTCAATTAATGCCCAAGCAAGTGTAATTAACACTGACTAAAATACTTAGTTGAAACTTTTTTTTTTAAAGTGCATACTTTTAATCCATACTTAATAGTATTCTAAATGCACATTTAACATTTCTTTCAAAAAATTAAAAACTCTTACATGCAAAATGAAAAAAGTATAATAAAGCATTTTATATCAGCAACAGGCTTGGCTTAAAATGTATCATGCATTAAAAATAAATTAACAAATATCCCCATTATATGTGTTTTTATTCGATATATTCTAGCCCTGTTGTGATATTGCAGACTATAGGTTTAATGCCTCTGCAAAGAAGTATTTCAGTGTTTTGTTTTAAAAGTATTTTTTTTGAAGGTTTTGAAAATCGTACAAGTTTCCTAAACCAGTGCTTACATTGAGATCCACTTGAAAATGTCCTCGGGGGAGTATAAAAACACACACGGGTCATTTTTTACACCGAAGGAAAAGAACATGACCACAGTGCAATAGTTGGCAAACGAACAGACAAACTCCAGGCCACGGTTTACAACATTTTATTTGAACAAAGCCTCTCCTGCAGCTCCTGAAACACAGCGGCGCTCCAGTCTACTTCAGCTTCTTCTTGGGACGCAGGTTGTTGGTGTGGCCACACTTCTTCTTGCGGCAGTTGACGGCACGGGGGTGCAGACGGGCGTAACACCTGAGAGAGAACATCATCATTAACACATGACCCGAGTCCATCGCTAGACGTCAGAAGAGAAGCGTGTGCTCTTACTTGCGGCAGATCATCTTGTCGCAGTTGTATTTCTGGGCCAGCTGTCTGAGAGACGGCTCGATGATGCCTCCTCGGAGACGCAGCACCAGGTGGAGGGTGGACTCTGCCAGAAACCACAAACATCAGCCCAATAAATACAGCAGATGTTACGAACGTGAAAGTCCAGTGGTTACACACCTTTCTGAATGTTGTAGTCTGAAAGCGTGCGACCGTCTTCCAACTGCTTGCCAGCGAAAATCAGACGCTGCTGGTCAGGAGGGATGCCTGAGGATAAAATAAAGACATGCTAGTGCTCTGAAGAATATTAATACATAAATAATACAAGATGTTAATGGTCTGAAGTAAGACCACTAACTTAGAATTTTCCCTCAGCAATTAGAATATGTTATACAGGGCTTCTGCAAGTTATGACGGTAAACATAAGATATTTATCAGACCAAGTAAACATTTAATGAATAAATCCAGGGAAATCAAGATATGCTCCTCTCTGTGAAAACCCAGCTAAAGCCGTTTTCTACAAAAAAAATCATTCTTTCTCTGATAAAGAACATTTGGTGAAAATTTAACCTTTATATCTTTAATACTGGCATTTGATTTGTTATCTATTTTAATTTTAGATCAATTATGTATGAATTTAATATGTCTTTATAGGTATTTTCTTTAGTTTTAGTTAATAAATTGTATTTATTTTAGTAACGTTACTTCAACATACTACATGGAAATGAAATAACATATATATAGCTTAGCGTCATGTTAGAATCATTTTTATACTCATACCTTTTATGTTTGAATATTTTTAGCTTTATTTTTTGTTTTCATTTAAATATTTAGTTTTGAAATGTTGTTGTATGCATTTGTCATTTTATTTAATTTCTCCATTTTCTTAAATGTGTATTTATAGAGTTTTAACTCATAGTTTTAGTTACTTTTTCTTATTTGTAAGTCGCTTTGGATAAAAGCGTCCGCTAAATGACTAAAAAGTAAAAGTAAAAAAGTAATATTGACTGAGTAAGGTCATGTCAAATAGTGAAATGAATTGTAGAAATCAAACTTTGACACTTGTTCTCATAATTAGATTGAGACTTTATCCTGGATCTCACAGAGAGGGTCACATACATTTACTTCAGAAGCAAAACTACACGTTCTGTTTTCTGAGAAATGCATCAAAATGAAGTGAGCTAATTAAAAACAAACTAATATCTGCTCAGAAATAAAGTTACTGAATTTGAAAATAATGTTATTCCCCACTGACAGATATCTGTTATTGTTTAAAACATACTAAGAAAACATAACTTCACATCTTCAGGTTGCATCCGAAGTAAATGTATCTTGATTTTAAGATATTTTGTTCTAGAATATAAAAATAATAATATTTGATACATATATTAGTGCTGTCAAACAATTAATCGCATCTAAAATAAGTTTTTTGTTTACATAATATATGTATGCGTGTGTGTGTGTATGTGTATATATATATATATATATATATATGTGTGTGTGTGTGTGTGTATGTATGTGTATGCATATGTGTGTGTGTGTGTGTGTGTATGTATGTATATGTATACATACACATTTAAGAAAAATATGTTATGTTTATATATTAAATATACATATATACACATAATATAAATGTATATATACACATGTAAATATTTTCAAAATACATACATGCATGTTTGTATTGATATAAACATAATAAATATACACAGTAAACATTATGTAACTAGACTTTTTTGGATGCAATTAATTGCCATTTGACAGCACTAATATATATTTACAGTTATATGTACACGTGTATACACACACACACACAAGACTTTCTGCACCTAAAGGACATTTGAAGGCCTTCATTCGTGCAAGACCCTTAAAGAAGCCTGTTTTCATTACTGCCACAGCATCCGCTCATACACACCCTCCTTGTCCTGGATCTTGGCCTTCACATTCTCGATGGTGTCGCTGGGCTCGACCTCGAGGGTGATGGTCTTACCGGTCAACGTTTTCACAAAGATCTGCATTCTGCAACTGTCACACAGAAGAAGAGACATAATCAATGAGAGCATCAAACATCGGTTGTCAAGTGCACTGATGATCATTCACAGGAACAGCAAAACATACTACAATACAATATTAGTCCTGTTGGGACATGAAAATAGCTATGTATACCACGTTTCAGTACAATACAATGGTACTTCCATGATTTTGACCATGTACCATAGTAGCAGCTCAAGATATCATGGAATTGCCATATATATGTATAATTAATAATACCAAAAACACAAATAATGATGATTATCTGACTTTACAGCATATCGCAAATGAGTTGTGTGTCATTCAAACCCGTAATGTTACAAACTCCAGCTAACAGAATAACGCAGGCATGTTCAGGTAAAAGCCTGCATGTAGTGTGGTGTTGTTTCTGTGTGTTTGGAGTGAATTCAGCGCGTTTTTCTGTCAGGAGTTTCTCTCACACACATGGCAGAAGCGGCCATGACACTCCATCACGACACACTCAACTTCAAACCACACAAACGCGTCTAAATACACCACAGAACCCGCTTTAATCACTCCATACACGAACATAAACACCTCATGTAGACATTCACACAAACATGAGGGTGAATAAGAAGAGAAAAGACGTCAGAATTAGACAATCGCGCGGACAGTAACCCTCACCCTCGCAGTCGCTGCTGATCCGGGCGGAAAGAGAACGACGCGTGTCTCGTGCGTGAACATCGCGTGTATTTGAGCGCTAGAGCTGCTTTACCGCCGCCTGCAGGAGCGGAGCGGAACTTCAGCGCGCTGTTTACAAACCAATTTAAACAGTTCACCGCTTTCATTAGGATACGAGTTAAAGCATCTAAATAAGGTCTGTGCTGGTTTCATATAACTGCATCTTCGGTTTCTGCATTTCTGTGACAAGCTGTTATTTATTATGAGTATACTGTGAATCTGGGTGAGGGTTTTCATGCACATCTCCTCAGTGACCCCCTGCCAAATTATTACCCCTCTCGTTGAAATCGATATCTGATTGCCCAATCCTAACCCCTCCCCCACACCTAACCCTAAACCTACCCATACTAGGGGGTAATAATCTGGCAGGGGCACAACACCGGCTTTACTGACACGATGCGCATGAGATTCAGCCCCAGTTTGATGTCTAAAACCTGCTATATAGCCTACATGTATATGTGTATGTCTGAGATTATTATTAAATATTAGTTAATATATAGAATTAAAACTGTGGTGTGATTTGTCACAGTAATTTAAGATGTAATATTTATAATAATAACCAGGGCTCTCAAGTAATAGCTAAAATTTGGAGTGAGATTAGGGGAGGGGCCACACGAAGGGAGGGGTCACTCAAATATTTGCAGCACCCAAGATTTTGCCATCAGTTCAATTTGACCTATTGTTTATAATTGACCAGCACAAATAGAAATGATAACATATGGTACATCTAATGAAAGACAAATTCATTCTAATAAAATAAAAATATTTATGTATTTTAAAAATACAAATGTATCAAAAAGAGAAAAATATTTAGCCTCTGCTGTTCATTTGGCATGTTTGGGGCCAAATTTCTTTGTATTTTTGATACTTTTTAAAAATATATAAAACAATTTATTTTATTTGGATGAATTTGTCTGTGTTTTATCATATGTACTAACTGTTATAACATCTCTAGTACTTTCCTTTCAGGAAGCCAAAGACAAGCCTAAAGCTTCTGGTTGCAAAGCATTGTTTTTTGTTTTTTGCTGCATCAATAATACATTTGCACGAATTCGGCTATATTCCAACTTCAGCTCTCACTATTTTTTAAGTGATTTCGTCCAGGTATCTTAAAATCGATAAAAAATGATGAAGGGGTTACCGACGCGCATCCATGTTGCGGCAGAATCGCGTAATCTACCCGGAAACAACAACATCCTAATTTCTGATTGGCTGTAGAACTCTGTATAACTCGAGACTGCTATGAACTTGGCAGATAACTTTCCTCTTTATTTCCTCGTCTATTAATTGTACATATAGCGAAACAAGTTATTCCTTCATAGCGTGAGAAATACAAGGTGTGGCGTGAGAGCGTGTGAACGGGTTGAAATGCGTGAGACTTGAGAGCCCTGTAATAACATATACTTACACACACACACACACACACACACAGACACACACACACACACACACACACACACACACACACACACACACACACACACACACAGTCACACACACGCACACACGCACACACACACACGCACACACACACACACACACACACACACACACACACGCACACACAGTCACACGGACACACACACACGCACACACACAGTCACACGGACACACACACGCGCACACACAGTCACACGGACACACACACACACACACACAGTCACACACACACACACACACGCACACACACACAGTCACACACAGACACACGCACACACAGTCACACGGACACACACGCACACACACAGTCACACAGTCACACGGACACACACACGCGCACACACAGTCACACGGACACACACACACACACACACACAGTCACACACACACACACACAATTTAATTCCATATTAAATTATTGAATTACTAAATCTTACATGTAGAATTAAATGTGATTTGTTGCAATAATTTAATAAATATTTACATTAATATTTCTAATTGTATAGTATTTAATAACAATAATATGTCATTGTATATATTTCTATTTACACATCTATACATAAAATTAAATTAAATGTAATTAATAATACTTATATTATTATATAATACAACATTAATATATATATATATATATATACACACACACAATTCAGTAATTAAATGTTAAATTAAATATTTAAGAATATTTTTAAATGTATTCATTTTTAAATAAATGTATTTGTTTAGTGACAAAATATCTTCATTACACACTCTTGTTGATTTGTCACAATAATTTACAATATAATATTTATATTAATAATAAATTATATATATAAAGTAAACAAATATACAAAGAAAAAGACAAAGCAAGATATTTCACAGTATATTATTCATATATTCCACCAGAGTACATTAAAACACATTCAATAGTGACATTCAAAATTAAATCTACAGTTATATTTACAAAACAAACGATTAATTTCAAACAGAGTATTTTCATTATACACGTGCACGATAATACAGAGTATATTCATTTATAGCCTATTTATTATTAATGACTGAACATTACTGATATGGGTTTGCACTGTTGATCTGTCTTGGAGTAAATGCTTCTCATTTCTATTCAGTTCTACTCTTTTAGTAGTGATAACTAAATAAAGAGCATCTGATTGATCTACCTCTCCTTCATAAGTAGTGCTTACTCTGAAGCACAGTGTGTTTGTTTCTGATGAAGGACCGCAGCGCTGCTATCTGGCTTTCGGCAGTCTTCTGTTCACATTGGCTTTCTGATTAGTCAAGTTATTTAAGACACAGCTGGAGCTGAGCATCGCCATCCTGGAGTCCAGAACCACCTTCCTCTTCCTCCAGGAAGCCCGATCGTCCTCCTCCTCCTCCTCTTCCTCGTTCTCCTCCTCCGGTTCACTTTCAACATCGCTGCGCTCGTCCTTGTCCAGCTGGAGCACAGACGGTCAGAGTCAGATTGGTTAAAGATCGTTGGGTGTATTTGAAGTCATTAACATGTGTCAGTCAAATAATTGAAGTGCAGTGCTTTTGAAATAATTCATATAATACAAAAAAGAGAGAAAAAATTCCACGAATCACAAATCTCACTCGCGAATCACATATTTCGTTAAAACTTAAACTAAAGTTGTTCGTTTTTTTTATTAAAACAAACAATTTAAATGTAAATAAAATAACAATTTAAGTTAATTACTGAAACTAAAACTAAATAAAATAAATAAGCACAAAAAAATAGTGAAGCATACAAATAATAATAAACCTAACTGAAATAAATAATTTAAGTTGAAATTGTTAAATTCGAAATAAAACTGAAATAAAAATAAATTAATGCGGAATAGAAATATTTGGATAAGAAACAAAAACTATTAAAAAAGACAAAAGCACAAAAGCTACTAAAACTTAAACTACAATTAAACCTCGTGTTATTAATACAATATTAATAAATACTCTGACAGTATATAATACACAGACGGTCAGAGTCAGATTGGTTAAAGATCGTTGGGTGTATTTGAAGTCACTAATATGTGTCAGTCAAATAATTGATGTGCAATGCTTTTGAAATAATTCATATAATACAAAAAAGAGAGAAAAAATTCCACAAATCACAAATCTCACTCGCGAATCACATATTTTGTTAAAACTTAAACTAAAGTTGTTCGATTTTTTTATTAAAACGAACTATTTAAATGTAAATAAAATAACAATTTAAGTTAATTACTGAAACTAAAACTAAATAAAATAAATAAGCACAAAAAAATAGTGAAGCATACAAATAATAATAAACCTAACTGAAATAAATAATTTAAGTTGAAATTGTTAAATTCGAAATAAAACTGAAATAAAAATAAATTAATGCGGAATAGAAATATTTGGATAAGAAACAAAAACTATTAAAAAAGACAAAAGCACAAAAGCTACTAAAACTTAAACTACAATTAAACCTCGTGTTATTAATACAATATTAATAAATACTCTGACAGTATATAATACACAGACGGTCAGAGTCAGATTGGTTAAAGATCGTTGGGTGTATTTGAAGTCACTAATATGTGTCAGTCAAATAATTGATGTGCAATGCTTTTGAAATAATTCATATAATACAAAAAAGAGAGAAAAAATTCCACAAATCACAAATCTCACTCGCGAATCACATATTTTGATAAAACTTAAAACTTAAACTTAAGTTTTTTTTTTTTTTTTAAACTAACAATTTATATGTAAATGTAAATAAAATAATTTAAGTTAATTACTGAAACTAAAAAATATATATATATATATATTAAATTAAATTAAATACAAATAAATAAATATATATATATTTTTTTTTAAAGTACAAAAAATTGTGAAGCATACAAATAATAATAAATCTAACTGAAATAAATAATTTAAGTTGAAATTCTAAAATTCAAAATAAAACTGAAATAAAAATAATGTCGAATAGAAATATTTGGATAAGAAACTAAAACTATAAAAAAGACAACTACAAGCTACTAAACCTTAAACTGCAATTAAACTGAAAATATAATAATAAAAGCCTGTTCACGACATCAATAAATACTCTGACAGTATATAATACTAAAATACCACTGTTAGGTCATTTAATTCAGACATACAAGTGTCTAAATGGTTTCCGGGACATGCAGATATGATGGACAGAAGGATTGACTTACTTTCCCTAAGAAGAGAAACTTGTAGATCATTCTGAGGATGAGATAAGCCCAATAAATGTGCAGCGCCTGCAGCACCAGCAGCAGCGCATTAAAGAAATAATATCCCATAAACGGCTCAAACACTTCCATAGACAAAACCAGAGTGGTGTAGATGATCCTGCAGGAGAGAGAACACACACACACACACACACACACACACACACACACACACACACACACTGTTGGTTTTTATGGTTTACGGTGACTCTCACATAGGCGTAATGGTTTTATACTGTACACAGCTGTCATGTGCTATTGCCACTACACCTACACACTACACGCTAAACTTAGCACACTCACACGCAGACGGTGCATTTCTACATCACTCACAACACAACTCTATTTTATACACGCATTTACATTATGGGACACTGCACACATGTCCACACGCACACAGTCACACTTCTCACTTGTACATACACTATGTCATACACACATGTCATTATACACACATTTGTGTCACTCATACACACACACATACACACATGCACCACACCACACACACACACACACACCACACACACACATACACACGCACATACACAGACACACACACACACACACCACACAGTCACACAGCGCACACACACACACACACACACACACACACACACACACACACACACACGCACACACACAGTCACACACACAGCACACACACACACACACACACACACACAGTCACACACACAGTCACACACGCACGCGCACACACACACACACACACACACACACACACACACACACACACACACACAGAGAAAAACAATACCCAGGAACCGAATCTAAGAGCAGCCTATTTCTATTACAGTTCCTGAACTAGATAATGTGACATTAACAGTGAAGTGTTTTGAAATAGAAACTGAAGACAATGTCATCTGATACTTCTTGATTTAAAGAGATTAAAGTTCTTACTTGCTGGGAAACACAAGCAGGCGTGTAACCAGGAACACAGCAGCAAAAACCACAAACAACGAATCGCAAGTTTTCTTCCAGCCGGCATAGTTGAACATCTTGGCAGACTGTAAAAACCAGAGAGATTTTGTTGAGCTACTATAAATTACTTAAAAACTTAACCCTTTAACAGTCACCCTCCATTTTTAAAATGGGCATAAAAGTGCACAATCCAAACTTAAATTATTGTAATTTATGAACACTTTGGAATACAGACCTACGGTCTCTTTTTAAAGAAGAACATTTATTGCAAAAGTGGAATTTGTAAAAAAAAAAGTAAGTATTAAAAAGTTATAGAAGTTTATATTTACTGTAAAGAAAATGCACGGCATTAATTAGATTTTATATTTAATAAATATTTTACATAACAGGGTTTACTCTAAAATTGGCATCAAATTCAAGCCTTATGTCTAAATAAGTTATGTTCCAAATTTGAAGTTGATATAAAAAAAGAGGTTCCTGTGAGATTTAATTTAGGGCGTTATACCACAAACAGCCATTCAAACTCTATTTAATTTTTTATGCATTTTGCTGTCACAAATGTCTAGATTTCTCTGTCAATATTACTATATAACCAAAATATGCAATCCTGAGACTCAGACCAAATATATGTTCTTTGTCAAGATTATAAAAAGTTTTGATTCTAAAAGACCGTGATGCATTGTGTAGTATGACACTTGAGGAGACCGCCAAAATATTTTAAAGTACCATTTCCATGGTAATGCAAAATCTGATTTTAAATAGGTTTATGAAAATTACTCAAGGATTTGATAGAGAAAAAGGACGACAAAAAAAGAGCGCCAAGCGTCCCACAGGACACAGAGACTGAATCAGAAATATATTTGAGAAATTTACTGCGGATTTAAAGTTAAAATCGGACATTTCCAACAAAGCTGGGTAGTAATCAAAAAGTCTTTGCTTGATCTTTCAAGATTGATTCAAGATTTTATTCGTCACATACACAATTATACAGAATATAATCAGCAGTGAAATGTAAGTCAGGTTACGCGCTTGTCAAAATCATACAAAGAAAACATGGATATTTCAAGCTCCAGCAGCTCCAGCGATGAAGAAATTATTGTTCTGTTGAATGAGGAAAGACGCCGACGCCGGCAGTGTAGACGCTACTTGGCGTATATCTTCTCCGTCGTTACGTATGTGTGCTCGGCAAGACTGTTTTGGGTTTGAGCGCCCCCAAGTTGTGTTTTACTTTAACTTCAGCTGCTCCAGACACGTGAGTAAAAGCTCCAATCTCATTGGTCGGATAGTTTTTGACGCGGTGCGTCAAACCAAAAAAACGAACCGGAGGCATTTAAAAAAAATATATATTTAACGTGTGCCGTTTTTCGCGTCGGTGTGCACACTCACATTGGCGCCCTTTGTTTAGTCACGAGGCGTTAAACGTCGGCGAATGTGTACGGGCCTTAAAGGTCAGTGCGAATGATGACCCAGGAACAACTGTGGCTTCAACTGGAAACAGGAGTGAAATCATCAGATGGTGAAGTGTTTGGGGGTTTTCTGGTCGTGTGACTCATTGTTTCTGAGCGTGAATGCGTGACTCAGCGCTTGAGATCGTACCTCCAGCAGGAAGTCAGAGGAGTCGTGGACGAGCATCACCAGCGTGCCGATCCGGATGTAGTTGGAGCAGTACGAGAAACCCAGCAAGAAGATGGTGGCGAAGTGATGGACAATCTGTTCTTTGAAATCCTAAAGCAGAACGAATGGAAAAGGACAAAAGAATATCAGTAACTGGTGGGCCGTACTGACAGGAACTGAAACCTGAAACGACTGATCGACAAATCCATCTAGACAATAGATAATGTGCTGCTGACACACTCAAGGAAGAAAACCACACACAAAATATCTTTCATTTCTCAATCCTTCCAGCATTTAAACACAAAAATTTAAAATATGCTCACCCTCAAGCCATCCGAGATGATTTGTTTCTTCATCAGATTTTTAGAAATGTAGCATTGCATTAGTGTCTCAGTAATGGATGCTCTGCAGTGAATGGGTGCCGTCAGAATGAGAGTCTGATAAAAACATCACAATAATCCACACCACTCCAGTCCATCAGTTAACATCTGGAGAAGACAAAAAAGCTACGTGTTTGTAAGAAACAAACTGTCACTTCTGGCTAAAATATGAGTCCATAATCCATAATAACGCTTCCTCCAGTGAAAAAGTACTTCTCCTGTTGTCTCTCATATTAAAATCCAGCCATGTGTTTTGGCTTGTAAACAATGAGAAATGCAGATTTCTCTCCTGATTCAGACCAGAACACTTTTTCAATGGAGGAAGCATTATTATGGGTCATGGATATTTTAGCCTGAAGCAGTTGTTTGAAGTTAAACACGTCTTAATGATGAATTTGTTTCAGCTTTTGTCTTCTCCAGATGTTAACTGATGGAGTGGTGTGGATTATTGTGATGTTTTTATCAGACTCTCATTCTGACGGCACCCATTCACTGCAGAGCATCCATTGATGAGACACTGATGCAATGCTACATTTCTCCAAATCTGATCTCATCCTAATCTTGGATGGACTGATGGTGAGCACATTTTCTGAAAATGTTCATTTCTGGGTGAAATATAAACTCAGGTTTCCTAACTTTTAACTGCCTTGTAGCTAAAAAAAAGCATCCACACAAAAATATTGTCATTTTCCTTGACATTACAGGTAGATTTTTCTGAAATATGACACATACAGACCCATATTTATCACTGCCATAGTATGAAACCTGAGTGATGAAAATATCTTTAACTTCTCCAACATCAAATTGAGACTTTTATACATTTTCTCAGCTGTTTCTATAGAAAGACTAAAAGAAACAAGGTCTTAAACTGTGCTCAAGAGACAAACGTCTTGATCAAAAGACAGAGATCTCAATATGAACTCAAACATTTCTCATCAAATGATCTGCTCCATGTATATTTCATAGCTCTAAACTCTTAATGGTTAATAACTGTTGACTCAGTTGTGGAGGAACTAAAAATAAAAGTGTGATATTTAAATGAAATGCAACTAAAAAACTCAATTAAGTCTCCACTGAGCACTAATATGTTACTCTGTGTGACATTCATATACAAAATATTAAATATTATGAAAGGAGGATGAAGGTTCATATTCATACATTGACTGTATATTTTGTAGGTGAGCAGCTAGCGAAGTAAATAATTGAGCAGCTCTAAAAGGACACTGGTTTTGAAAGAGAAACTCTGCGTAACACGAGGTCATCATTAAACATTCAGAAAGCTAAGAACTGCCCTGTGGGACAGTATTGTGTGAGATCGTACTTTTCTCTTGACGTCCACAGACACACAGAGCAGCAGAGACCAGTAGAAGCCCAGCTCAAGCATGTAGTACCAGTAATGAGTGTCCTGAACCGGCTAGAGACAAACACAGGACCTGAGTGAAAACAGGGCTCACAGCAAAGAACACACAGATTTCATCACCTCCAAGCAGGGTTATTATAGGTAATTACAAAGATGTTTCATTGCTTGAAATACAATAGACACAAATAAAAAAACAATTCAATAAAAAAATAGCTAGTTGCCAAGGCAACATTTCACATTTTTATTTCTTAGTCTAAAGATGCCATATAATGGATTGATCCAGTATTTAAATTGTTCTCTGATATCTACATATAAGGTATGTGGCTTAGGTAAGGGCAAAAAATCTCCAGAAATTATTTTACAAATCCATTTACAACACTAAGATTCCTCTCTAGAATGAAACGGTCTGTTATTGGCTTATTTGGTAGGTTCATGAATAATAATGTTGAGCTCTGCTCTGATTGGCTGTTTCACAGTGCGGCTCAATGTTGTGCTCTGCTCTGATTGGCTGTTTCACAGTGCGGCTCAATGTTGTGCTCTGCTCTGATTGGCTGTTTCACAGTGCGGCTCAATGTTGTGCTCTGCTCTGATTGGCTGTTTCACAGTGCGGCTCAATGTTGTGCTCTGCTCTGATTGGCTGTTTCTCAGTGCGGCTCAATGTTGTACTCTGCTCTGATTGGCTGTTTCACAGTGCGGCTCAATGTTGTGCTCTGCTCTGATTGGCTGTTTCTCAGTGCGGCTCAATGTTGAGCTCTGCTCTGATTGGCTGTTTCACAGTGCGGCTCAATGTTGAGCTCTGCTCTGATTGGCTGTTTCTCAGTGCGGCTCAATGTTGTACTCTGCTCTGATTGGCTGTTTCACAGTGCGGCTCAATGTTGAGCTCTGCTCTGATTGGCTGTTTCTCAGTGCGGCTCAATGTTGTGCTCTGCTCTGATTGGCTGTTTCTCAGTGCGGCTCAATGTTGAGCTCTGCTCTGATTGGCTGTTTCTCAGTGCGGCTCAATGTTGAGCTCTGCTCTGATTGGCTGTTTCACAGTGCGGCTCAATGTTGAGCTCTGCTCTGATTGGCTGTTTCACAGTGCGGCTCAATGTTGTGCTCTGCTCTGATTGGCTGTTTCTCAGTGCGGCTCAATGTTGAGCTCTGCTCTGATTGGCTGTTTCTCAGTGCGGCTCAATGTTGTGCTCTGCTCTGATTGGCTGTTTCACAGTGCGGCTCAATGTTAAGCTCTGCTCTGATTGGCTGTTTCTCAGTGCGGCTCAATGTTGTACTCTGCTCTGATTGGCTGTTTCACAGTGCAGCTCAGTGTTGTACTCTGCTCTGATTGGCTGTTTTACAGTGCGGCTCAATGTTGAGCTCTGCTCTGATTGGCTGTTTCACAGTGCGGCTCATTTCAGTAGCTCACAGAAAGGAAACACAGGAAGGAAAATATATATTTTAATACATTCTCGCGCAGTTATATCATTGGGTTATTGGGTAATATACATGCGGGCATCAGGGAGCCGCTATTAATATGCTGGGCACTGAAACTGCTTTCAAATGCAAGATTGCTTTATAGCTTCACTTTCGAGATTCGTGATCGCACAAACTCTGTTTATACTATGGAAAAGCAGTACTTACCACACATTTGACAAGATCAGACGCTTGTCAGTGGTGCTCAGGATCTGTAAATCATTCACCATCATCCTCATCTCTCCTTACTCTGTTTATGTGGTAAGTGAGATCGTATGTACTGTAATGTAACAGGTTACCGCTAGCAGCTAACCATGTGCCTGTAGTGGCTCGCGTTATTTCATTAGAACGCGTTATTTACTTTCCGTGCCTTTCTGGATACAGAATAACACAGAACAGAACTGAATACATACACAACCCATCCCTGTACTTCACATCCCCTGCACAGCCTGGAACATTACATTTATTTCCATCATCTGCCATTGTCGCTTGTTTCTCCACAACACCTGCAGAACATCTGATGGTTCGGTTGGCGCTTGACTAGAACATGGGCGGGTTTATGCAAATGTTGGGGGCGTGTTGTGTTCTGATTCGCCTGTTTTTCAGTGCTCTTTTTTACTCACGAGATTTACATAAGAAGGAGGAAACAATGGTGTTTGAGGCTCACGGTATGTCATTTCCATGTACAGAACTGTTATTATTGAAGATAAATACACCTTTAACTTGATGTACTAAAATGACTAAAACTGAAACAGTTATGTAATACTGAGGTGTGCAATACAGACCTGTTGAGGAAATCCTCTCCAGCACTCTCTCTGATCCCAGAACCACGGCGTCTATGAGGAAGACAAACACTGCGATCACTTTCACACAACCGCCATTAAAATCAAAAGCACAGACAACAAAACCAGTTCCTTTAAGCACCTGACAACAAAAGAGCCAGTCATACAGTGAACAGCACACCGAGGCCCGAGGGCTTGGGTTGTGTTTCAGAAAAACATTATTACCGCATGCCTTCAGAAACAACAAAGCTCAGGCTTGTTCAAGCACTCCTTCGTGGTGCGTTTGAGTGAACCAGACTTTAACTAGGGGACCCTAATTAGGAGACGACTCAAAAGACACCAACCCCAAGACACACTTGGGTTCACAAGGGAATAAACTTCACATCTACTCACGTTAATTAAAGACGCCAATCCCACGGTGAAAGCAACCAGGTAGAACACAAACCTCCAGCTGGGGAAACAAGAGATAAAAAACTGATTTACTACACAGAAATACCATTTCTGATTGTTTTGGTCAAATTTAATAATTCTGAGTTCAACATTACAGCATGGACAGTTTTTTCACAGAATAAGAATTAAGGTTTTTCATATTTGATCTATTTGCATATCAGCTTTAATGCACATGTCAAAATAAAAACAGCAGTCAATTATTACAAGTTTTTTGATTTAATAAATGCAGCCTTGATGAGCATCTTTTATATCAATGCTGAACTTCATCTAAAACTAGTTTAAAGAACATTTCCGTAGTTATTTTATAATTAATATAATAACTACATAAATGCTGTATAACAATTACAATAGTTATTTTATAATTCCATTTCAAACGCTCATATTTATTGTGAGACTACATGGAATATTTGCGCTTTTTTTAATAAAAATATTTATTTAGACTATTTAAATGAACTACAAAAAGATTAAAGGCGATTGATAATAATACTTATGGTTAAAATTATTACTTAAGATTATTGTAGATGCTGTATATGTGTATGATGATAATGAAGTGATTTAATTTATTGACTTTTAAAAAGATCCAATAATTTGGTTCTGGAATAAAAAATATAATTTTATATAAATATCTCAACTTTAATCCACTTATCAAAATAATAAAAGCAGTCAATATCAAAAGTGTCATGCATGTTTCAATCATACATGATTTAACTTACAATCTGCATTTAATATGCATTTGATGCAATTTACACAATTAGCATTTATTGAATTTTTTCACAAAATCTGTAAATCTGTCATTTTCTGTTTGGATGCCGTAAAACGCTCACAGATGCAGCAAAAAGCATCAGGCTCGTGTTTGCATTTTCTCCATCACTGTCCATAATTCTGACCTTGAAATCATGATTATGCATAAAATAATGTCATGCATGGGCTGAGAACTGAACAAGATAGTTATGATGTGGCTCAGATTCAGACAGGAATCATGTGTTTGTGATGTTTTTCTGCTGATTAAGGAGATTATGAAACGTACAAAAGCAAAATGCGACAAAATGCATCCTATTTTGAGTGAAAGTGTGAGCGAAACAGACACTATTTTTGGCATCAGCAGCACAAAGTGAGTAAGAATTAGTGGTGGGCCGTTATCGGCGTTAATGTGCTGCGTTAACGTGAGACTCTTATCGGCGATAAAAAAAATATCGCCGTTAATCTATTCTCAAAGTTGGGTTGGGAGCTGGGTCTATACTACGCAAGCTATGATGACTTTCACCCTGATATTTTAGCGCGGATGTATACCTAGCCGAATTGCACTGTAGGGGGCGAGAACGAGTCTTCGAACTAGAGGCTCGCAGTCCGTGATGGACAGATTGTTAACGGCTGGTCTATGTGGTAATACAATCGGACAGGACATCCAAACGCTCACCTATCATTCATCAACCTCAAATATGGCTTTTCATCTGAAAGATGTATGTAGTAGCAACTTTACATGGCCGCTCAATATGATGTTAACCTAGAGAAATGTGCGCTATTGAAGTGTTTGTGTGGAAGCGCGTTTGCGCAGGACAGGCTCCGGTGCGCTCACTTGCTCTTAAAATCTCCGTCATTTTTGGTCATACAGATAAAAGTAGCCTAATACATCTTTCGAATCTGTAAAGACTCTACGTTTATTTGTGTGCACTCAGAATAACAACGAAACGTTGCGCTTTTAAGCAAACAGGATGCGCTTTAGGTCTCATGTGAACTTGAGCGAGAAACTTCGAAACTCCGTCTTTGAAATATATATCTATAGAGAGTGAAATGTCAAAAAAATACAAATAGAAGACGTGTGTGTTAGCATGGATGATTTACATGAAATTTAATCTGTGCAACACTGTGCATAAGATGGCTTTCAGTTCAATATAATAACAAAAAACGACATTTTGGGTTTTTATTCAACTAATAAGGTGGGCACGCTGTGATCTGTACTATATTTTTACTGTAATTGACAGTTATCGGCAAAAAAACAAACAAACAACAACACGGGAGTGGGAGGGAATGGGAGTCATTCTTCCGGGAGTGGAACGGGATTTTCCTCCAGTTTTTTCGTGGGATTGGGACGGGAAGAGATTAAAGTTTGTGATGCATTTTGGAAACAGGAGATGAGCCCCTGGTCTAATGCGCCACCTGGCTTGAGAAACCCGTTCTCAAAGACTTACTTTTAGTCATTATTTGGGTAGCACACATATTCTGAATGCCTTCGGCAGAATTCAAATGAGCCATTTTAATCTAGATTAATCTAGATTAAAAAAATTAATCTATGCCCACCACTAGTAAGAATCAAGTATTGTATTTGATTCAGCAGATCCAGTATGCTGCAGGGCCATGTGGAGCTATGATTGTGATATCAGTTCTCTCAGATGAACTCACCTGGCCTCGCAGAACTTCTTACTGTTGCTGGGTCGGTCCAGGTTTCTGCGATTACGAAACCAGGTCTCCACTTGTCTGTGAGTCAGGTTGCTCTGGTTAACCAGGCTGGTGATCTCGGTCTAGATGGATTAATGCAGTGACATGAGCTATTATTATTTCACAATGAACAATAAAAGTCACGGTTAAATACAATAGGTCTAATCACAGCGTGTGTGATGATGATTAACACAGACTGTAACTCATGCCTGAGCATGTGAAGGAAATAAACGGCCACTTTACAAGTTTTACTAGTCTTTTCCCAAATAATCCTCAATACAAAGACACAGAAACACACACATATAAAAATTCTGTGATAAAATATTAACCTGAATAATTATATAATTGATTTATTATTATATTATTAACTGAATTAATACAATATAAAATAATTAATGCATCTATTATTAATTAAAAATTCACATAAATATACAATAAAATGTTTAATTAAATGTAATTATTATTATTATTTGTATTTAATTATCAGTTTAATTATATCATTTTATATTTACAATATATAAATCAATAATTAGTGTATTAAATATATTAAACAATTATTTTAAATGATCAAAGGTGTAGTTTTGAGTTTTGGAATTTAAATGATAACTTTTGTTTTTGTATCTTTTATGTAGATTAAATGTAGAAGTGAAAGTGACTACTACAATAAAAAAATATATTTCTATAATAAAATGTAATTAAATAAAAATAAAAAAGGTAAAACAAGCCTCTGATTTAGACTTCAGCCTACATCCTTTTGAGCTATTTTTATTCAGTTTTCATTTTTATTTTAGTTTATTTTAGTAATTTTGTTATGTGCTTTTTTAATTTGTATATTTTTTATATATTTCAGTGTAGCTTTAATTTATTTTTATTTAAGTTTTCATTTTAATTCGAGTTAGTTTTAGTAATTTTATTATGTGCTTTTGTAATTTATTTTTATTTCAGTTTTCATTTTAATTCGAGTTAGTTTTAGTAATTGTATTATATGCTTTTGTAATTTATTTTTATTTCAGTTTTCATTTTAATTCGAGTTAGTTTTAGTAATTCTATTGTGTGCTTTTGTAATTTTATTTTATTTCAGTTTTCATTTTAATTCAAGTTAGTTTTAGTAATTTTATTATGTGCTTTTGTAATTTATTTTTATTTCAGTTTTCATTTTAATTCGAGTTAGTTTTAGTAATTTTATTGTGTGCTTTTGTAATTTGATTTTATTTCAGTTTCCATTTTAATTCGAGTTAGTTTTAGTAATTTTATTATGTGCTTTTGTAATTTGTTTTTATTTCAGTTTTCATTTTAATTCGAGTTAGTTTTAGTAATTTTATTATGTGCTTTTGTAATTTGTTTTTATTTCAGTTTCCATTTTAATTCGAGTCAGTTTTAGTAATTTTATTATGTGCTTTTGTAATTTGTTTTTATTTCAGTTTCCATTTTAATTCGAGTTAGTTTTAGTAATTTTATAATGTACTTTTTAAATTTGTTTTTATTTCAGTTTTCATTTTAATTTGAGTTAGTTTTAGTAATTATTGTGTGCTTTTGTAATTTGTTTTTATTTCAGTTTTCATTTTAATTCGAGTTAGTTTTAGTAATTTTATTATGTGCTTTTGTAATTTGTTTTTATTTCAGTTTTCATTTTAATTCGAGTTAGCTTTAGTAATTTTATTATGTGCTTTTGTAATTTGTTTTTATTTCAATTTTCATTTTAATTCGAGTTAGCTTTAGTAATTTTATTATGTGCTTTTGTAATTTGTTTTTATTTTAGTTTTCATTTTAATTCGAGTCAGTTTTAGTAATTTTATTATGTGCTTTTGTAATTTGTTTTTATTTCAATTTTCATTTTAATTCGAGTTAGCTTTAGTAATTTTATTATGTGCTTTTGTAATTTGTTTTTATTTCAATTTTCATTTTAATTCGAGTCAGTTTTAGTAGTTTTATTATGTGCTTTTGTAATTTGTTTTTATTTCAATTTTCATTTTAATTCGAGTTAGCTTTAGTAATTTTATTATGTGCTTTTGTAATTTATTTTTATTTCAGTTTTCATTTTAATTCGAGTTAGTTTTAGTAATTAAATTATGTGCTTTTGTAATTTATTTTTATTTCAGTTTTCATTTTAATTCGAGTTAGTTTTAGTAATTTTATTGTGTGCTTTTGTAATTTATTTTTATTTCAGTTTTCATTTTAATTCGAGTTAGTTTTAGTAATTTTATTATGTGCTTTTGTAATTTATTTTTATTTCAGTTTTCATTTTATTTCGAGTTAGTTTTAGTAATTTTATTATGTGCTTTTGTAATTTGTTTTTATTTCAGTTTTCATTTTAATTCGAGTTAGTTTTAGTAATTTTATTATGTGCTTTTGTAATTTGTTTTTATTTCAGTTTTCATCTTAATTCGAGTTAGTTTTAGTAATTTTATTATGTGCTTTTGTAATTTGTTTTTATTTCAGTTTTCATTTTAATTCGAGTTAGTTTTAGTAATTTTATTATGTGCTTTTGTAATTTGTTTTTATTTCAGTTTTCATTTTATTTCGAGTCAGTTCTAGTAGTTTTATTATGTGCTTTTGTAATTTTTTTTTATTTCAGTTTTCATTTTAATTCGAGTCAGTTTTAGTAATTTTATTATGTGCTTTTGTAATTTGTTTTTATTTCAGTTTTCATTTTAATTCGAGTTAGTTTTAGTAGTTTTATTATGTGCTTTTGTAATTTATTTTTATTTCAATTTTCATTTTAATTCGAGTTAGATTTAGTAATTTTATTATGTGCTTTTGTAATTTGTTTTTATTTCAGTTTTCATTTTATTTCGAGTCAGTTTTAGTAGTTTTATTATGTGCTTTTGTAATTTGTTTTTATTTCAGTTTTCATTTTAATTCGAGTTAGTTTTAGTAATTTTATTATGTGCTTTTGTAATTTATTTTTATTTCAGGTTTAGTTTTAGTAACTGCTTCCACTTAAACTAGTTGCCTAATTTTGTTTGTCGAGCTTTATTTCAATCATTAAAATCTAATTTTAATATTTTTAGTTAACAATAACAATGTGACAAAAATGCTTTT
The DNA here is from genome assembly GCA_027422435.1 of Schizopygopsis pylzovi. Classification (NCBI taxonomy): domain Eukaryota; kingdom Metazoa; phylum Chordata; class Actinopteri; order Cypriniformes; family Cyprinidae; genus Schizopygopsis; species Schizopygopsis pylzovi. The sequence goes on along the minus strand of CM049826.1, from coordinate 1,976,317 downwards.
TAATCGCCATACATATAATATAATTTAATGAATAAAATAAAAAGGTAAAATAAGATTCTACTTCAGCCTACACCTTGTTCAGTTATGTAAATATTATTTATAATAACCGAATGGTGTGCGAGAGCCAAAAAACCACCAAACACGAGAATACCTGATATACGTTACTAACCATAAAGCCTATTTACATGCAGCAAACACATCCATATCAATTATGTAAGTCATAACCAGAAATTCATCTGCCAAGAAAGACGAGGACATTAAAATAATGAAATGAACTCCAGAAATAGACGCTAACAGAGAACACAATGCATCCACGTCTAAAAGAAATATCAACACTATCAGGTTCCTGACAACACACTGTTTGTGCAGCTTCCTCTTGCATTATGAAATATACATTCATATTTCCTTTCCTTACTGAATTCATTTCAGATGAAGTCGATATTAAATCATATTTTTGCCTTAAATATCCAGTTCAATCAGTCCCATGAACACATTTTTAACGTGTCATACTGCAATGCATGTCTTGCTCTTTGAATCAAGCTTCATTAATCAGGGAGCGATAACGATCCAGCACAATTAAAGACTTGTTCTGAGTTACCCATGTGTCTGTTAAAACGCATTGGCTCTCTTCCCGTGTGTGGTTACACATCCACACACTCGTTTACAGAGCACGGTGGGATTGTCCAGGAAAGACTCTCAGAGTATGTTTGCATAAATGAAAGTTGATTCATACGTGTAAGTGTGTCGTGTGCTGTGTGTGAATCAAGCTGTCATGTGTACGTGCAGGTGTTCGTTTACTTCAGGATCCAGTCTGTCCTGATATTAAAGGACTGTGTTCTAAGAGTTACCCATGGTTTCTTCATTATTAAACGCATTGGCTCTCTTCCCGTGTGTACAGGTTACACATCCACACACTCGTTTAATTATAGCAGTGGGATTGAAATTACAGGAAAGTCAAACTCATCAGTAAAATAAATGTATTGCTATTGCAAAATGACAAGTTGATTCATACGTGTGAATGTGAAATGTGTCCACAGTATGTGTGTGATGTGTAAAGTGTAAAAATGATGTCATACATAAACTGTGTGTGTGTATAAGATGCGTGCGCGTCATAGTGTGTGTTGTGTGTGTATGTATGTGTAGTAGTACTGTGTGTATAGTATGTTACACTGTATAGATAGTTTGTATAGTGTGTAGTATGTGTGCGTGCGTGTCTGTGTGTGTGTGTGTGTGCGTGCGTGCGTGCGTGCGTGCGTGTGTGTGTCTGTGTGTGTGCGTGTGTGCACCTGTGTCGGCTGTCTGCTGTTTTTAGTGTAAAACGCCTCTAAATTTGGGGCAGGAGCGGCTTTCAACCAAACTTGATCTTTCACTCCTAAAACTCTGCTGAGTGGAAACGCCACACGTCTGCAAGAGAGAGAAAGAGAGAGAGAGAGAGAGAGAGAGAGAGAGAGAGAGAGAGAGAGAGAGAGAGAGAGAGAGAGAGAGAGAGAGAGAGAGAGAGAGAGAGAGAGAGAGAGAAGAGAGAGGAGAGAGAGAAGAGAGAGAGAGAGAGAGAGAGAGAGAGAGAGAGAGAGAGAGAGAGAGAGAGAGAGAGAGAGAGAGAGAGAGAGAGAGAGAGAGAGAGAGAGAGAGAGACGGGGAGAAAGAGAGAGAGAGAGAGAGAGAGAGAGAGAGAGAGAGAGAGAGAGAGAGAGAGAGAGAGAGAGAGAGAGAAGAGAGAGAGGAGACGGGAGAAAGAGAGAGAGAGAGAGAGAGAGAGAGAGAGAGAGAGAGAGAGGGAGAGGAAGGGAGGGAGAGAGAGAGAGAGAGAGAGAGAGAGAGGGAGAGAGAGAGAGAGAGAGAGAGAGAGAGAGAGAGAGAGAGAGAGAGAGAGAGAGAGAGAGAGAGAGGGAGAGGGGGAGAGACGGGGAAGAAAAGATTCAGAACACAAGATGCATTTCATCAATGTCTTTATGTGACTAAACGAGACCTTTATTCACATCCTCACAGAAAATAAGAGCATGCATTGCTCACAGGTTACTCGGGAGGAGCTTGCACATTGAAATGCAATTATGATTATTGTTTATACTATACAAACACTGTTATTGTATATGAATATGTTTGCATTGGTTGGACTTTAATTAAATGTGGAAACATGATCTGGGATCAATGGTGGGTGAAACAGGTCACAGCAACAGCTGACATGACAGGATCTTTGTGTTGCTATAGCGATCAGCTGCTGCAGCAACGACACACACACACACACAGCACATACACGCACACACAGCACGCACACACACACACACACACACACACACACACACACACACACACACACACACACACACACACGCATACACACAGACACACACACAATACACAGGAACACACACCTGCTAGTCGCGCTGTCATGCACAAAGACACGTGTAAAGTTACACCACAGCAGACGACAGACGCTAAAAACTAAACAAAGAGACTGATTGCATTCAGAGATACTAAACATGCACGAGAGAGAGTCCTGGAATCAGTTAAACTAGCAAACAACTCAGCTAGCAGCACAGAAAGAGCACTGAGCACTGAGACACGCCACGCAGTTCAATCAGGAATACATGTTTAGATGTTTGAAGATGCTACGGTCTTCTGAATGCTTTTAAGCATGATGCACAAAGTGTTCTGCTAACACATTATTTATTATATTATTTAGTGATGGTGTCAGATGGGAAACCAGGGTATTTTGATTCAGATCATCACAGATTCTGAGTCACGTACCTTAAACAAGGACAAAAATTAAGGAAAACTTGTTTTTATTCCCATTCAATAGGACAATATAATAATCAAAATAATAATTATTATATTATTAAAATATTGTGGATTATTATTTAAAATATAAAATCATACAAATCAATAAAGAAATATATTGCTATTCCAACTAAAATTTTGAATTTCTAAAAAATTTATGAAAATTATGATGATTATTATAATTATTATTATTCAAAATAGTATGTTTATTTTATGTAAATTACAAAAATCAAACACATCAATAAAATAAATAATTATTTCAACAATAATATTGTGGTGTAAAATATAAGTATTTACTAAGAATAATACAATTATTATTATTCAAATAATATTTTTTTGTATTATTATTTAAATTTACAAATTAAAAAATCAATAAAGAAACATTACTCTTGAAATAACAATATTATACTGTAAAAATAAAATGTTGTATCTAATAATAATAATAAATATTATTATTATTATTGATATTTAACATAATATATTTTGTTATTTAAATTATAACAATTAAACACGTCATTTAAATATATGTGTGTGTGTGTGGGGGGGGGGGGGGGGGGGACACATCCCTGCTCAAATAATGTCTAAACATTTCAGGTTGTATTTTTTGTAATTGAACTCATATTCTGTTATTAATTGAGGCCAAACCTGGTTCAATTACAGCTAAAGCCCTCAGGACGTGATAAAGTCATCAGTCACCTCTCAAAAGCGTAACGAAGCACGATGAATCCCAGCGCTAGAGGCAGAGCGAGGAGCAGATCCCGCGGGAGAGGACGCCGAGAGCCCTCCATCTTCTCCATATCTGCCCAGCGGACTCCCGGAGGAAGCCAGTACTCCTGCTTCCAGAGCCACCGACTGAGCTGCTCCATCCTTCAGCCGCTCCGCTCCGCTCCTGCGGAAGACACTTCTGTGCTGACTCTACGACTCTCTCAGATCCATATTATTATATTCATATCACACACTTTAGTCCTGACACTCTCTCAGATCCATATTATTATATTCATATCCCACACTTTAGTCCTGACACTCTCTCAGATCCATATTATTATATTCATATCACACACTTTAGTCCTGACACTCTCTCAGATCCATATTATTATATTCATATCACACACTTTAGTCCTGACACTCTCTCAGATCCATATTATTATATTCATATCACACACTTTAGTCCTGACACTCTCTCAGATCCATATTATTATATTCATATCCACACTTTAGTCCTGACACTCTCTCAGATCCATATTATTATATTCATATCCCACACTTTAGTCCTGACACTCTCTCAGATCCATATTATTATATTCATATCACACACTTTAGTCCTGACACTCTCTCAGATCCATATTATTATATTCATATCACACACTTTAGTCCTGACACTCTCTCAGATCCATATTATTATATTCATATCCCACACTTTAGTCCTGACACTCTCTCAGATCCATGAATGATTATTATATTCATATCCCACACTTTAGTCCTGACACTCTCTCAGATCCATATTATTATATTCATATCACACACTTTAGTCCTGACACTCTCTCAGATCCATATTATTATATTCATATCCCACACTTTAGTCCTGACACTCTCTCAGATCCATATTATTATATTCATATCCCACACTTTAGTCCTGACACTCTCTCAGATCCATATTATTATATTCATATCACACACTTTAGTCCTGACACTCTCTCAGATCCATATTATTATATTCATATCCCACACTTTAGTCCCGACACTCTCTCAGATCCATATTATTATATTCATATCACACACTTTAGTCCTGACACTCTCTCAGATCCATATTATTATATTCATATCACACACTTTAGTCCTGACACTCTCTCAGATCCATATTATTATATTCATATCCCACACTTTAGTCCTGACACTCTCTCAGATCCATATTATTATATTCATATCCCACACTTTAGTCCTGACACTCTCTCAGATCCATATTATTATATTCATATCACCACACTTTAGTCCTGACACTCTCTCAGATCCATATTATTATATTCATATCCCACACTTTAGTCCTGACACTCTCTCAGATCCATATTATTATATTCATATCACACACTTTAGTCCTGACACTCTCTCAGATCCATATTATTATATTCATATCACACACTTTAGTCCTGACACTCTCTCAGATCCATATTATTATATTCATATCCCACACTTTAGTCCTGACACTCTCTCAGATCCATATTATTATATTCATATCACACACTTTAGTCCTGACACTCTCTCAGATCCATATTATTATATTCATATCCCACACTTTAGTCCTGACACTCTCTCAGATCCATATTATTATATTCATATCCCACACTTTAGTCCTGACACTCTCTCAGATCCATATTATTATATTCATATCCCACACTTTAGTCCTGACACTCTCTCAGATCCATATTATTATATTCATATCACACACTTTAGTCCTGACACTCTCTCAGATCCATATTATTATATTCATATCCCACACTTTAGTCCTGACACTCTCTCAGATCCATATTATTATATTCATATCCCACACTTTAGTCCTGACACTCTCTCAGATCCATATTATTATATTCATATCCCACACTTTAGTCCTGACACTCTCTCAGATCCATATTATTATATTCATATCCCACACTTTAGTCCTGACACTCTCTCAGATCCATATTATTATATTCATATCCCACACTTTAGTCCTGACACTCTCTCAGATCCATATTATTATATTCATATCCCACACTTTAGTCCTGACACTCTCTCAGATCCATAATATTATTATATTCATATCCCACACTTTAGTCCTGACACTCTCTCAGATCCATATTATTATATTCATATCCCACACTTTAGTCCTGACACTCTCTCAGATCCATATTATTATATTCATATCCCACACTTTAGTCCTGACACTCTCTCAGATCCATATTATTATATTCATATCCCACACTTTAGTCCTGACACTCTCTCAGATCCATATTATTATATTCATATCCCACACTTTAGTCCTGACACTCTCTCAGATCCATATTATTATATTCATATCCCACACTTTAGTCCTGACACTCTCTCAGATCCATATTATTATATTCATATCCCACACTTTAGTCCTGACACTCTCTCAGATCCATATTATTATATTCATATCACCACACTTTAGTCCTGACACTCTCTCAGATCCATATTATTATATTCATATCCCACACTTTAGTCCTGACACTCTCTCAGATCCATATTATTATATTCATATCACCACACTTTAGTCCTGACACTCTCTCAGATCCATATTATTATATTCATATCACACACTTTAGTCCTGACACTCTCTCAGATCCATATTATTATATTCATATCCCACACTTTAGTCCTGACACTCTCTCAGATCCATATTATTATATTCATATCACCACACTTTAGTCCCTGACACTCTCTCAGATCCATATTATTATATTCATATCCCACACTTTAGTCCTGACACTCTCTCAGATCCATATTATTATATTCATATCACACACTTTAGTCCTGACACTCTCTCAGATCCATATTATTATATTCATATCCCACACTTTAGTCCTGACACTCTCTCAGATCCATATTATTATATTCATATCCCACACTTTAGTCCTGACACTCTCTCAGATCCATATTATTATATTCATATCCCACACTTTAGTCCTGACACACTCTCAGATCCATATTATTATATTCATATCACACACTTTAGTCCTGACACTCTCTCAGATCCATATTATTATATTCATATCCCACACTTTAGTCCTGACACTCTCTCAGATCCATATTATTATATTCATATCCCACACTTTAGTCCTGACACTCTCTCAGATCCATATTATTATATTCATATCCACACTTTAGTCCTGACACTCTCTCAGATCCATATTATTATATTCATATCCCACACTTTAGTCCTGACACTCTCTCAGATCCATATTATTATATTCATATCACACACTTTAGTCCTGACACACTCTCAGATCCATATTATTATATTCATATCCCACACTTTAGTCCTGACACTCTCTCAGATCCATATTATTATATTCATATCACACACTTTAGTCCTGACACTCTCTCAGATCCATATTATTATATTCATATCACCACACTTTAGTCCTGACACTCTCTCAGATCCATATTATTATATTCATATCCCACACTTTAGTCCTGACACTCTCTCAGATCCATATTATTATATTCATATCCACACACTTTAGTCCTGACACTCTCTCAGATCCATATTATTATATTCATATCCCACACTTTAGTCCTGACACTCTCTCAGATCCATATTATTATATTCATATCCCACACTTTAGTCCTGACACTCTCTCAGATCCATATTATTATATTCATATCACACACTTTAGTCCTGACACTCTCTCAGATCCATGAATGATTATTATATTCATATCACACACTTTAGTCCTGACACTCTCTCAGATCCATATTATTATATTCATATCCCACACTTTAGTCCTGACACTCTCTCAGATCCATATTATTATATTCATATCACACACTTTAGTCCTGACACTCTCTCAGATCCATATTATTATATTCATATCCCACACTTTAGTCCTGACACTCTCTCAGATCCATATTATTATATTCATATCACACACTTTAGTCCTGACACTCTCTCAGATCCATATTATTATATTCATATCCCACACTTTAGTCCTGACACTCTCTCAGATCCATATTATTATATTCATATCACACACTTTAGTCCTGACACTCTCTCAGATCCATATTATTATATTCATATCCCACACTTTAGTCCTGACACTCTCTCAGATCCATATTATTATATTCATATCACACACTTTAGTCCTGACACTCTCTCAGATCCATATTATTATATTCATATCCCACACTTTAGTCCTGACACTCTCTCAGATCCATATTATTATATTCATATCCCACACTTTAGTCCTGACACTCTCTCAGATCCATATTATTATATTCATATCACACACTTTAGTCCTGACACTCTCTCAGATCCATATTATTATATTCATATCACACACTTTAGTCCTGACACTCTCTCAGATCCATATTATTATATTCATATCCACACTTTAGTCCTGACACTCTCTCAGATCCATATTATTATATTCATATCCCACACTTTAGTCCTGACACTCTCTCAGATCCATATTATTATATTCATATCCCACACTTTAGTCCTGACACTCTCTCAGATCCATATTATTATATTCATATCCCACACTTTAGTCCTGACACTCTCTCAGATCCATATTATTATATTCATATCACACACTTTAGTCCTGACACTCTCTCAGATCCATATTATTATATTCATATCCCACACTTTAGTCCTGACACTCTCTCAGATCCATATTATTATATTCATATCCCACACTTTAGTCCTGACACTCTCTCAGATCCATATTATTATATTCATATCACCACACTTTAGTCCTGACACTCTCTCAGATCCATATTATTATATTCATATCCCACACTTTAGTCCTGACACTCTCTCAGATCCATATTATTATATTCATATCCCACACTTTAGTCCTGACACTCTCTCAGATCCATATTATTATATTCATATCCCACACTTTAGTCCTGACACTCTCTCAGATCCATATTATTATATTCATATCCCACACTTTAGTCCTGACACTCTCTCAGATCCATATTATTATATTCATATCACACACTTTAGTCCTGACACTCTCTCAGATCCATATTATTATATTCATATCACACACTTTAGTCCTGACACTCTCTCAGATCCATATTATTATATTCATATCACACACTTTAGTCCTGACACTCTCTCAGATCCATATTATTATATTCATATCCCACACTTTAGTCCTGACACTCTCTCAGATCCATATTATTATATTCATATCACACACTTTAGTCCTGACACTCTCTCAGATCCATATTATTATATTCATATCCCACACTTTAGTCCTGACACTCTCTCAGATCCATATTATTATATTCATATCCCACACTTTAGTCCTGACACTCTCTCAGATCCATATTATTATATTCATATCACACACTTTAGTCCTGACACTCTCTCAGATCCATATTATTATATTCATATCCCACACTTTAGTCCTGACACTCTCTCAGATCCATATTATTATATTCATATCCCACACTTTAGTCCTGACACTCTCTCAGATCCATATTATTATATTCATATCCCACACTTTAGTCCTGACACTCTCTCAGATCCATATTATTATATTCATATCCACACTTTAGTCCTGACACTCTCTCAGATCCATATTATTATATTCATATCACACACTTTAGTCCTGACACTCTCTCAGATCCATATTATTATATTCATATCACACACTTTAGTCCTGACACTCTCTCAGATCCATATTATTATATTCATATCCCACACTTTAGTCCTGACACTCTCTCAGATCCATATTATTATATTCATATCCCACACTTTAGTCCTGACACTCTCTCAGATCCATATTATTATATTCATATCACACACTTTAGTCCTGACACTCTCTCAGATCCATATTATTATATTCATATCCCACACTTTAGTCCTGACACTCTCTCAGATCCATATTATTATATTCATATCCCACACTTTAGTCCTGACACTCTCTCAGATCCATATTATTATATTCATATCACACACTTTAGTCCTGACACTCTCTCAGATCCATATTATTATATTCATATCACACACTTTAGTCCTGACACTCTCTCAGATCCATATTATTATATTCATATCACACACTTTAGTCCTGACACTCTCTCAGATCCATATTATTATATTCATATCCCACACTTTAGTCCTGACACTCTCTCAGATCCATGAATGATTATTATATTCATATCACCACACTTTAGTCCTGACCAGTCAATTTCCATGTCTTGTCCATGAGCTTCCCAATCATTCAGGATTACTGGATATGGATTGATTTTTTTTTAATAATTTTTTCAGAGATTGAGGAAGATTTTCATGCTCCAATTGTTTGAAATAATGTATTTATTATTATTATTTTTTGCATATATCGAATATGTACATTAGACCAAGTATTTGCAACTTTTTTAATGCTAAAGACCTCCAAACACTTGACCCCGTTCATAAATATAAAGAAAGCTGTATATTTTTATGAGTAAAAATGCATTTATACTGTGTGAGGAAAATATTAAATGTAATATCATTGAGAATTAAATCAAATTAAATAATTGACCTTTATATTGTTACATTTTTATATTGTTGTGTAAATATTATATAATATAAACCAAGGTATTTTCATATGTGTGATTTCATATTATTATTCAAGAAAATATTTTATTTGATTATTATTTAAATAATTGCTTCCTAAAAAAAATTTTTTATGGCTATTATGTTGTTTTCATAATAATATGTAATAAATAAATTTAATTTAAAATAAAGATAAATGTATCGGGAAATATTTACATTTTTAATGAGATTAACAATTTCTTAAATACTTTTTTCAACAAAGATTTTTTGTTTTAGAAATGTATTTAGAAACAAATAATAAGAAAATATACAAATAATAGCAAATAACTTTCTGACCAGTCTTTATAAATCAAACCCATTACTAAATCAATTATTAATATGAATATTACATTTTGTAAATTGTGAATTTAAAAGTATACCTATTTCAATCATATTTTAAATGCTAATTACATTTGACAGCCCTAAAAATACATTTAGCAAACAAATAAATACATTAAAAATGTACAAAAATTTAAAAATGAAATTTTGGCCCCAGTTTGAACCCTGTATTACACAATTAGATGCATTAAAGACAAACACTAGCACTAGTTATCTGATGTACCACGAGAAAAGTCCTCGTCCATCAGATAAATCACACGTACTGTCAGTTATCTTTCTCATCTAGTCAATGTTTTTCACAGCACACCTGACGACAGATGACTGCTGATATCTGCTTAAACACTGACACATTCGTGTTTTACGAGGAAATGAACCATCTTCAGCACGTTTATAGACACATTCATAACATCAGGCATTACAAAATCAACAAATCCTACTGAGAACTGTCCAATACCTGCTTGTGTCCTCTGCCGGATGAAGATGATGATGATGGTGTGTGATGATATGCGCACTTCTGATCAGCGGATTTTACGCAAATTAATTTCCATGGAGAGATTTGCATTCAGAATCTTGCTCATAAAACCATCGCCAACCAATCGCAAAGCAAAAAAATTAATACGGCACTAAAACATATTTAAATCATCTTCAAACGTCATTCTCTGCAGCCTGGCCTTGGTAGCACTGCGGTAAATTATTTATAAATAAATATCCGATAAAAAATAAACCGGAAGTTCCGAATCCGTTCGCTCCGGAAACCTAAACATTTAGATGAACGTGAAGAATAAATGCTGAGGTTCGTGATGTCTGTCTGATAAAAGAGAGACCATCTGCTCTTTACGAGAAACTGCTGTCTGTCTGTAGCTGTGTCGAGACGCTCCTGGAGATGATGCTCGGAAGTCCGAGTCGTTTAGGTGATTCGGTTCTTTTGAACTGCTCGTTTCTGACGGTTCACTTCAACCGATTCATTAAACGAAACCGGGTCGTTTACAAATCGGACAAAGCTTTCCATCAAATACAGTACAAAAAAACATAATTATTATAATTTCTATAATAAAAGAAGGAAAATTACACGTTGATGTTTTGTTTCCAGTCACATATGAACTGATTTGATGAGTTTACCATAAGTAGCCTATACAGCCAAGAAAAGACAGCATAAACAAAGCAAATAACTCAAAAAATAATAAATAAAAACATGTTAATACTACAGTTTTTGGACATGGTATATCAGAAAAGACCCTATACAAGACAAATAACCAAAAACTGTGGTATTATGATTTGGATATAGCCTACAGAAAGGCTAACAAACAAAACACCAAATATATGCTAATCAAAAACGGCATTAGCATGAACAAGACGAATATAACAAACACTGTGGTGTAACTGCTGTGTTTCGGACATGATAAACAAAACAAATATAATCAGACACCGAACATGATATTAGAACAGATCATATTTAAGACAATTATAACAAAGAACCCGCGTTTTTTGACACGAGTAAAGCCGTTAATGGCATGGCAACCCTTACAAACAAATATACTTTTACTACAAATTAAACCAAAAAAACACACTAGTTAAACTGTTAACCACAAGTTAACCATGGTTTTGCTACACTAACCATAGTTTAACCATGGTATTTGTACAAAATGTTAATCAATACGCCAAAAAAACATGGTCACATTTTTACTCAAAAGTACACAACTCCATTACTTGAGTGAAAGTACAGATCCTTCTGGTCAAATATTAGTCATTACGTAAGTAAAAGTACAGAAGAACTTGCTTTTAAAAGTGCTTAACTACCAAAAGTAAATGTCCTTTTTTAGGTCAATGCACTGTTTTATTATTGTTGTATGTAATACTTGCAATACCTTTGATGCAGCATACAATACATTACACCTACTGAATACACTGACTAGCTTGTAGTATCTTTGGAATAAAGAGCTTTTAGAATGTTAAAAACATATGGGGTTAAATATATATATGTAACACCCCACCCACCCCCACAAAAGCAGGATGGTAGTGATCTCACGCAGCTCTGGCAGTGTGCGCACACATCTGTGTGTACATTCATCAACATTGAAACAGAGTGGACAGTGAAACTGCTGTAAACATAGTGATAAGGAAGAAAAATAAATCAAACCTGCTTTAAAACTCAGCAACACAACTGTAGCGGTATAACTTTACAACAGCAACACTGCTTTAACAAAAAAAAAAAAACAGCAAGATTTATTTGACATCAAAACCAAAACTCAGAAATGCTGTCTGTTGATATCACACACAGTACGATCTGTACAGCGCTGCTTCAAGCCCAACACCTGTGTTTTATTAGGAGACGCACAACAGTTCTTCTGTGGCTTTATAGGTCATATTTTCACTTACACAATTGAGCCAAATCAGACAATATTGTGTCTAATATATAGCACATTATTAACTTCTTCGTATTAAATTGTTGTAAATATCACATTTGCAACTGGTCCGTGTTAAAAAATGCTGGGAATTCACTTCATGTCGCCCTACGAGAGTGATTACTGATAAACTGTGTGAAAAAAAGAGTCAAGTTTCAGAGAAGATAAAAATCATCCACTGAAGCTGCTGCATAGTAATGACTTTCTACTTCGAGTAAAAAGTACAATATTTGTCTTTCAAATGAAGTTAAAGTCATACGTTTCCAGATCAAAATAATGTTCATGTAAAGTACAGATACTCAAAAAGTGTACTCAAGTAAATGTACTTAAGTTACTGTCCGCCTCTGTACAATAAAACCATGGTTAATGGTTTTGTAATAACAAACAGAATTTCAAGAACTGTGATATTAGCATGTTTTTGGACAATAACACTTTAGCCTATCTTGGAGTAGCTTGTAAATACCATGGTATAAATATGGTAACTACACAGTACCGTGGTATACAGGGCCCTATAGTGGGGAAAAAAGCAAGGGACAAATCTAAGGGCTTACAACATCTGATACTGTAGGCTACTACATTGTGTTTTGTAAGGGTCTGTCTCTTATCCAGATCCCATGCTCCAGTTTTTCTCTAACAGACGTCCCCTCTGGGTAAATCCCCCCCCCCCCTAATAATTGATTGCATCAATCTGTGGGGTTAAGTTCCATTCCTTTACTTGTTCTCGTTCTAGTGTGTAATACAAGCTCATACTGTACACTCACATACTGTACGTGCACCGTGAAAGTATTACTGTATCAGATAAAGGAGGAGGTTCACATGATGAGAGTGTGATAAGATGCTGACAGTCCACCTCTGGTCCCATGCCCCGCATGCCTGGCCTTGCAGACGACACTCGTTTAACACAGGCAAGTGTCAGGTTTAGCTTTGTTGACATGGATCAGTGATGCAGGGTGTTGTTTTCCAGCAGTTACCAGCAGCATTCCATGCGTGACACGTGCACTGAACAGTAACAAGTGCACATAGGGGTCCATTTGAAATCATTTCACTGCTTTGTTTTGAGTCAATGTTCATTTAGGTGTGTTCCCTGCACTAAACCAGCTAACAGGGAACGTTTTTACAACTTTAACTATTGTTTTTAAATTATATATAAAAAAAAATTATGGAATGTGATCATAACTTTAGTAATATTTGATATACATTCTCATAATGTGGAGAAAATGTTCTCAAAACAACACTAGTGTTCTAATTATGACAAGAAAACCGTTCTTGGAATATTAAAAATAAGCATTCAAATAATGTTATATTTTGGGTAGAAATATAAAGTTAGTAAAATGTTGAGAAAACGTTTTGGGAACCTTTAAATAACGTTCTAATCACAACAAGAAAACATTCAAATAATGTTATATTTTGGATGAAAATAAAGTAAAACGCTGTATAAAGTTTTAGTAACCTTTAAATAAAGTTAGAATTACGACAAGAAACATTTCACAGTAACATTCCCATTATATTTTCATAACCTAAATTTGGAAACTTACAATGTATTAAAAACTGCTCCAAGTGTTTCTTCATCCTTCATTTTCAAACGAAACTTCATTTACTTCATCAAGTCATAGACAAAAATATCTGTTAAATGAATAAATGTATGTCCTGTACAACTTAAATTCATAACTTCAAGCAGTAATACGTGTTTGTTTTAAGATTAAGCAACAAATCATTTTAACAGTGAAGAGTAAATAATATGCTCTGTATCAACAATTTAAAGTGTGCTTAATTGTATTGAATACACACTTTATAAAAAAACTGTACCTGCAGTTAATATAATATTAATGAAATAAAAGATGACTTAAGTGTACTTAAAACCAGACTCTTTCATGACTATGGCCCGGTTTCACAGACAGGGCTTAGACTAAGCCAGGATTAGGCCAGCGTTCAATTAGGACATTTAAGTAATTTTTATAAACGTGCTTAGGGAAAAAACATTACTGGTGTGCATCTTGAGACAAAACAAAGACACTGATATATTTTAAGATCAGTCATTGCATGTTTCTCTCAGTTGAAACAGCTCAAACTTACATTTTAGTCTAGCACTAGGTTTGTTGTATGTTTCTTAACACACTTAGTACACTTTAAATATTGTATTTTGTAATACTGTCAAAAAAGTACATACAATACTTCATACACTTTAAATAGAATGTGCAATTACATAAATACATGGCATGCAAATTTAAATCGAAATGACATTAAAGTACATTTTAGTTTAACGTTTACATGCCTGTCAGTACATTCGGCAGTACAATTAATAATTAATAAACAAATGAAATGACATAAACATGCTTAAGTGCATCAATATGTTTCACTAATCATATTCAATATACATTTAAACTATAATGTTTTCATGTTAGAATATAAATGTCTGTATATGATATTCTATGATGCTTCATGTGTCAGATTGCTGTGTTTGTTGTGGTGAAGTGAAGCTGAACTCTTTTGTGTGTCTGCAGTCTTCACTAATGAGACGGAGGCTGAGCTGGAACGTGATGTTTACTGGGTCTCTTTCTTTAGGAGAGCGTTTATACAGTTTCTTCCTCTTCTGAACCGTACAACGGGAATTATTAGTATTATTTGATCATGATTGAGGAGTCATCTCATCTGTGTTGTTAACAGCAGCTCAGAATATGAAGCTCATATTGAAGATTATAACTGTGGATTTCAGGATATAAAGTTATTATTAGACATAATGAGTTTCAGCAGGATGGAAGATTAGACTTACATTTTAGTCTAGGACATTTAGTTTCGGTGAAACCGGGGGTGTTTCTTAACACACTTTAAAATATTGTATTTTGTAATACTGTCAAAAAAGTACATACAATACTTCATACACTTTAAATAGAATGTGCAATTACATAAATACATGGCATGCAAATTTAAATCGAAATGACATTAAAGTACATTTTAGTTTAACATTTACATGCCTGTCAGTATTCGGCAGTTAGGTTGATTACTTTTTATTATTATTATTATTATTAATAATACTCTTACTACTACTACTACCTATTTAAAAAAAATAATGTCAATTTAATATTTATTAAATAATTTATAATAAGTATTAAGTATTTTAATATATATGTTTTTATAAGAAAAAGTTTCTTAAATAATTGGCATAAAAAGTTACACATTCCTTAAAGTATCACCCAATTATGTTTATAGAAATTATTTTATCTAAACGTTTTAGTTCAAAACAGAATTTCTACTGCATTTTCTGTAATATAATATAATTCTGTGGTGAGTGCAAGTATATTGCATATATGAATTGCAGCTTTTGCACTGCGCATTTATTCATCTGTAATATTAATTTTCACCAGTAGATGGCGCTTGATGCAAGGAATCAGAACAGAAATGTTTGCATTACTTGAATCAGTCAGTAGAATATATAAACTGGATCTCACACCTTCTGACACATATTGTGCTCAACATGAAGCTCTGGATAAAACTGCCTGTTGTATTTTCACTGTCTGGTCGTTATGCTGTTTCTGGAAATATTAAATGTCATTTCTGTCTAAGTGGGCGTTTCTCTAGAAGTTGTTATCCTGATAATGGATCGTCTGGCTACGTGACACCAATATTAAATACAAAACAAAATGTCCTTATTAAACACTATCTGTGGCATTAGTTTCTTTGCACGATTGTTAAAATATGAATGAAGCACTGAATATGTTATATTTGAAGACACCATAATAAGCGTTTGGGGAGGTTTGTGAAACTGACCTGTCTTCACGTCCTCCAGCACAGAATGTCGATATCTGTAGGTTTACAGCACACCATAATCAATACATGATGTGTCTCTTAATCAGAGGCCGAAGATAAACTACAGCGACACGAGGAGCCTGACCTTTCACCTTTCTGAAGAGTTTATTTCAGTGTCCGTTTGTATTGATTAAGACATGATGCACAGCAGACCATAGCCGAGGGAACGTTTTCACAACTTCAATCAATAACGTTCTTAGCCCGGGTGTTCTTAAATGTTATGTTTTTGGAACGTTCTTGTAACTTTATTACCTTCTGAGATCATTGTCCGAACAATATGATGTTTGTACGTTCTAATAAACGTTTTTTTGTAACATTTAAATGACATTCTAAGAAAACTGGACATTTCAGCGTTCTTATAATATTAACAATAAACGTTCAGATAACGTGAAACATTTTGGGTGAAGATAAAATGAGTCGAATATTGTAAGAAACGGATTTAATTGAACATTCAAGAATGTTTGTTCATAACATTGAGAGAACGGTCCCTGTTAGCTGGGATGGTGCTGCTTGATATCAGCAGTAGATATATGCAAGCTGTTGGTTTTTAACAAATTAATAAACTGATTAATATGGGCTGGTGATGGTGAGGGACTTTGTGATGTTTGTGGGGTGTTCGGAGATGTGCCTGATTCATTGTGAAAGAGCAACATATCATACAGCTTAGAGAGAAAGTCATTTATTGAGCAAGTATTTTTTGTTAAAAACCAATCCAGAGTAAGATATATTCCCAGAGAAATCCCTGTTTGTACATAGTTTTGCCCTTTCAAGAAGAAAAAAGCACTTACTAATCCCAAACCGACCAACAAAATCAATACAGACAATAGAGTCTCTGATACACAAATAAATCAAGGCACATTTGCTCCAGTTATCACTGACAAAACCTGCAAAGTGGACAAACACATAACACAATGTAATGCATAACATTTCATAACATTTAAAAAAAAATACCATCCAACCAATTCACATGCACAGTATAAGACTATTAGAAATTCACAATACAAAATAAGGACGTTTGAAAGTCTGGGAAATAAAAACAGATGCATGATTCATCCACATAAGTAGAAATGGTAAAACAGGCACCCATCCACTGCCACAACTGAAATAAATGTGGCTTAAACTAAAATAACCACACAAACCTTGTCATACAAATCTCAGCAATATTGCATTGGTACCGGTACTTTTGTGGTTAAATCTCAATAACAAGTCAAGATCATATTTCTTCATCCCAAAATCTTAAGGAAGGAAGAAAACACACACACACACACACACACACACACACACACACACACACACACACACACACACACACACACACACATGAGTACAACTCTTAATGTTTAAGCATATAATGATATTCTAGGGAATCTAATTGTATAGCAACAGTTTGGACTCTTTTCTATTCTAACATGACAGTGTCTCTGTGTATAAGACAAGAATCAAAGAGAAATGATGATTCAGTCAGTGTGGAAGAACTTGACTGGTCTGCAGAAAGCAGCGGTGTGACTTTAAATGAGCCAAAAACTCACCAAACAACACTTCACAGTATTTTAAGTCAAAAATACTAGATAAAAAATTCAGCCAAGGTGAGCAGAATAGTCTTCTATTAAAAACATTTTACAAATTACTGATCCCAAATTTTTGACTGCTAGTCTATATGTGATTTGATGATGTGCTAAACTAAAAGACACGCTAGAAATGATTATGTTGGTTTGTGTTGGAGACGTGTGAATATTTGTGCATGGGGTCTTTACAATATTTCCTAAAACTTAGCGTTTTCAAGACATCATTATGATTTATCTAAATACCTAAATACATGCATGAGGTGTGAATGTTTGTGTGTGTGGGGGGGGGGGGGGCACTAATGGGACAGTTATCACTACAGAACAATAGAGATGATGATGATGATGATGAGTGTCTTTCCATAACACTTTAGTTTAAGTACCAATTCTCACCTTAAACTAGTGTCTTATTACCTGCCTATTATTAAGATATTGTCTGTTTATTTGTTTTATTTGTACAAATACGTTGAACCTTCTTTTCATTAAATAATACCAAAATGTAAATGTATCACAGTTTCCTCAAAACGATGAAGAAGTTTTCACAGTATTTAAGATACAAATTCAGCCAAGGTGAGCAGAATAATCTTCTATTAAAAACATTAAAAAAATTACTGATCACAAATTTTTCCCCAAAAAACTAGAGCACGTTGATTTGATAGAAACCAAACCAGCCCGGTATCTCAGTATCGTACGTCTATAAGCTTCACAAGCTACAGTAAATGTGAATTCCCTCGTGATAATATTTGGTTTAACTACATGACCCTGCTGCCAAATCCACATATTACATATATATATATACATATTCCCACCATTTAAGGAAAAAGCCATGCAATTAATTCATCAAAATACATGCATTAAACTCTTAACAGTGATTTCTAGGAACGCTTAAATAGTTCAGTTTAATTGTAACATTGTCTTAAAGGCAGATATGTTCCTCACCTCAGTTGTCTCTTCTCTCTGATACTGTCTGACCTGTTTCTGATATTATCTGCCATCAAAGCACCATTCACTGTTTATATTGATCTCGTATGCATTGCATCTTTACCAGACACTGACCCGGTTTCATCAACAGGGATTAGCTTAAACCAGGACTTGGCCTCTGTTAAATTAGGGTATTTAAGCAGCTTTTACAAAAACACATAACTGGTTTGTATCTTGAGTCAATGGCACTAGCATGTTTTGAGATATCTCATGAGAAGTTATTTCAGACATCTCAAACATGCTATTATAGTCTAGGACTAGCCTTAAGCCTTGTCTGTGAAACTATGGCCAATGGTTTTACTTCAGTTTTCTTTCTCAGCATTAATCATGTTTCCATGATAATACGTTTGTGTTTTGACACAAAGCAACCAGCAAAACTGTGTCATTTTATAACACCGTGTTTACAAGAATAATCACATTTGAAACCAACCACGCATATTGTGAAGCCCCATTTGGTCCGACTGAAATTTGCATAACTATACCAACATTAACGGGGCTATTTGAGTCTTATCCAATCACGGTCCAGGTAGGGTTGTATTTATATATTCTGGATCTCTAACAGAATCTTCACTGACTTCTTTAGCAAGTAAAAGACAACATCTTTGGAGGACAAACTGCTTTTGGAGATTCCTACTTTTGAGATTTATCAACCTACTAAATACAACATACAAAAAAAGCCCACTTCTTCATTCAAGACTGAAAAGGTTTGCTGCATATTCTGAATTTATATTCTCATAATATCTAAATGCTAACATTATACAATGTTTGTCTTCTAAAAATGCAAACATGCATGCAGATAGTTAACATTTGTATTTAATCTTTCAGTACATTATAAGAGCTGCTTTACAGCTATCTATTAATGTGTTTGTTTACATTTAGTCATTTTGCAGACGCAAAGCGAATATAATGTATGTTACAGCTATCTATTAATCAGTTTGGTTGGTTGGTTGTTAAATATTGTTTGTCATCTTGGCAAATGCACTGTACCCTAAATATATTTTGTTTAATATTTCATAGGAAAATGAGACCCAGAAGAGTTTGTCCTGAAAAGGACGCTTTGAAATTCATTGCTTCTGGGACAGATAAAGACATCTTTCAGAAATATATGAGTCAAGAGAAAGGTACGTTTTCATATAAGAGTCCGCCTCCAGCACTGTAAAACTACAAATCCCAGTTAATAACTCATCTTATAGTAGCTTGTACGTTTCAGAAAGGGAACTGGGACGTGTTATTACTTACTACTTGATATGTGCAGTGTAAAAACATGCTTGTCTTGTCTAACAACAGAAATGATAGATATTTAGTGTAGGGCCTATATGAGTCAGGGATCTGCAAGAAATAGGACCCAGATGCAAATGAGCGGACAATTGTAGTTTTATTGACAGGACAGTGACTTGAAACAGCAGGTAAAGTGAGGAGTGAATCAGTCCAAACAGAGGGGCAGGGCAGACAACACAATGCAGGCAAGAGGGATGACCACTGAGTCCAAGCTGACTAGAGCGTAGAGGCGGCAGCTCCAGAGAGTTGGTTAGGCAGGAAGACAGGGTCCCTATAGCTTGAAGTGAATCTCAGAAGTCACACCAGTCTAGTCGCCAGGTAGGGAGTCACAGAACCAGAGACTTGACTTGTGAGAGTGGTGAGCTGCTTCCAAGTAGTAGGGGTCAGAGGCCAGGAAATCTGGGTAAGGGCAGGACATGATAACAAACAAGACGAGACTCAAGACAACACAAAAGACAAAAAAAACTGAGAACACAAGCAAAAATAATCCAAACTAAATCAAAAATTAAAAACAAAAAGCCAAGATCCAAAAATGGAACTGAAACTGCAAAAACAAGGTTAAAGTTAAATCTAAATAAAAAGAGAAAACAAAACTAGATAAAAATGCACAAAATCAAAAAACAAGAACTAGAGAAAACGACGATATAATATAACAAGATAAGAGATCAAAAAAAACACTTGAGCAAGATCAAAATAACTAGCGCAAGATCAAAGTTTCACTCTAAGACCAAGAAACAGGTAAACACCAAAAACGAACCAGCAAAGAGACAAGGGGAAGGAACACAATATAAAGCAGCAGAGCACACGAGGATCAGGTGAACACAATCAAGCAAACGAGTACTAAACAAGGGGGCGTGACCAGGGGAAACAGGGAGGTGGTACAAGGGGAGGACATGGCAAACACAAACAGAGACAGAGCCATGTGCTCAGACACAAAACAAACAAAGAAACATTAAACAGGAACAAGACAGACAAGACTGTCAGTGCTGGTTCCTGACAATATGAGTTTTGAAGATTGTAATGTACAGGTAATGATAAATGATTTAATACTGATAATCATTCAGTGGCGACTGGCACATTACACGTCTCTCTTTATTAGGTTATGGAGTAATATCCAGCAAAGACATCGAGGCCGGAGAATTCCTGCTTGAGTTTGCTGGAAGACACATGACTGGATCTGAAGGAGAAGCTCTGTTTAAAGAGTACTCAGCTGAAGATGCGGTGTTTCTTTATTTCTACACCTTCCAGGGACATGTGTACTGGTAAGATGAATGATTTATATGTGTGTGTGTGTGTGTGTATGTTTTTTTTTGTTATTAAAACTGAATTTCTTTGAAAATTCTCTCCACGCACGCAGTGTTGATGCCAGTAAAGATACAGAAAGACTTGGACGATTCATTAATGATGATCACATCAAGCCAAACAGCAAAATTAAAATAGTAAGTCTATCTTCGTATTGTTTTCTTGTGCTAGTTTATACCTACAGCTCCATCTTAAATTTAGTATTATTTGATATTAATACAGAATATGTGAAATTTACATTTAGTCATTTAGGAGACGCTTTGTCCAAAGTGACTTACAAATAAAGAAGGTGTGTGTTTGTGACCAACAGATAGTTGATGAGGACAAAACACCACATTTATGTGCATTTGCAATCACAAAAATCACTGCAGGA
Source organism: Schizopygopsis pylzovi (assembly GCA_027422435.1). Taxonomy (NCBI): domain Eukaryota; kingdom Metazoa; phylum Chordata; class Actinopteri; order Cypriniformes; family Cyprinidae; genus Schizopygopsis; species Schizopygopsis pylzovi. Next base: position 1,954,195 of record CM049826.1, on the reverse strand, counting down.
GAAGACATTGTGTTTGACTATGGAGACTGCCCGTGGAGACGTGTATGTGCATTTCTATTTTCAGTTCATATTTATTTAATGAAGTTAGAAGGAAACGTTTTGAATTGCTGGTAAAATAATGCAGCATACTCAACATATTAACATCATGCTTGTAATGATTTTCAGAAAACCCCGTCCAGAGATATCAAGGTAAATGCATAGAGGTTTCTTTCTTCATTTGACTTTATAAATGATAACATGACATGGTTCAAATTATATTTGCATAATGCTTTTATGCGTTTTACAGGAATCACGATGGAAGAGTTCATTTGAAGACCTCGACCTAAAGCCTGGCGTGATGAACATTGATAACCTCGTTATCAACACAGAAATGAAGATTGCAAACGGATACAATGCTGCGGAGATTTTCCCTGGACTCTTTCATAACTGTAAAGTTGCAGTGAAACGAGTTGCCAAACATATTTCCAAACGTGAAATGCAAGTGGCTCGTCTCCTGTGCTCCGAAAACTTAAAAGCAGAGCATCTTTTGCAACCTATTGCTGTGTTGGAAGACAGTTACTTTGCCTATTTTGTCACTCCTCTTTGCGAATACAATCTGATGGAGCTGATTGAGAATAAGGGCTTTCCTGAGAGAAAAGGCCTGACAGAACACCGAAGACTGGAGATGTGTCAGGAGTTATTGCAAGGACTTCAGGAACTGCATTCACATGGACTTTTGCACAGAGACCTGAAGCCTGAAAACATCTTGTTTGGTAAGAGCAATCTGTGGATTAGCCATAGACATGATTACCCTGTAATATGTAGTTGCATGCTAAATAAAATCACTTTAATGTACATTATACAAAATAGTGTGAATGTCATTAGAAGTGTTTTTACTTCTTTACAGATATCAACAATAAAATGTATATAGCAGACTTCGGAGCAAGCAGAAAACTGGATCTGACCACATTGCTTTCTCAAATGGCTGGATTTCTTTCTTGGTCAAGTTACGAAGATGTTGGGGACACGCAACACAAGTACGAGAAAGAATCGGACATCCAGGTAAGTCAAGGTTGAAAACGTAAAGCTTGCTCACCTGCAAGAAGATCCCAGCACACTAAATGATCATTTATTTGCACTAGATCACATTTAATTCAAAAGTACCATTAAAATATATTTACTTTTATTCTTTTAAGACACATTAACTTCAAAATAATAATCATTTTGGATTATTTTGAACTTTATTTTCATTAAATAATCCTAAAATGTAAATGTATCAGTTTCCACATAACTATGAAGCAGGAAAAAAATCAACATTGATAATTATAAGAATCACTATTAATCATTGAGTACCAGTAATAGTAATCATACCAGAACTTTAATTCAATCCATTTAAAAACAGCCGAGGTGAGCAGAATAGTCTTCTTTTCAAAACATTCAAAACAAAACACAAAAATGCAAGCTATATAATAATCACATGTGAATGGATATAAGACATGCCTTTTATCTAAATACATACATAAAGTGTGAATGTTTGTGGGGGGGGGGGGCACTAATGGGACAGTTATCACTACAGAACAATAGAGATGATGATGATGATGATGAGTGTCTTTCCATAACACTTTAGTTTAAGTACCAATTCTCACCTTAAACTAGTGTCTTATTACCTGCCTATTATTAAGATATTGTCAGTTTATTTGTCTTTTAAAAAGTACTTATTCCGCATGATTTTATTCTTCATCCCTAATCCTAATCCCAATGCCTAAACCTAACTACTACCGTAATAACGATTTTATTTATTTACCACAGTTTCCACAAAACTATGAAGCAGTTTTCTCAGTATTTTAGATAAAAAATTCAGCCAATATGAGCAGAATAATCTTCTATTAAAAACATAACAATACTTGCCTGCTACTCATGATTTGATGATGAGCTAAACTAAAAGACACGCTAGAAATGATTATGTTGGTTTGTGTTGGAGACGTGTGAATATTTGTGCATGGGGTCTTTACAATATTTCCTAAAATATAGACTTTTCAAGACATCATTATCATTTATCTAAATACTAATACGCATGAGGTGTGAATATTTGTGCATGGGGTCTTTACAATATTTCCTCAAACTTAGACTTTTCAAGACATCATTATCAGATTTGAATGCATTAAAAGACGTGCCTTTTATCTAAATAAATAAAAACAGAAATATTTTCTGAAATCTTGATAGTCTTTTCTTAGGTGTCCATTGTTATAAATGTATTTTCTATATTATAGGTAGCAGGATGCGTGGTGCATTATATCCTGACGGATGGACAACACCCCTATCAGACAACTACACCATACTCAAAGGATCCGATTGGGCTATCTCGAAATATCAGAACCGGTCACTTCATTCTTCAATGTGATGAAAAACAAAAAATATTGTAAGAAGAATGCTGTGCAAATCAATGGAAGAACGTCCCACTGTTGAGGAATGCCTTCAGTCAGTCAGAGGTATGTGCAAATAGTTTACAATAATCCTTACATTATTGGATATACGTGTAAATATCGGTGTGAATTTACAGGTTTCGATCATCTGTCTGATCAAACTGGAACCACAAATAACAACAGCAATAAGAATGGGAATAAAGTAAGTATCCATACACAGTGTATACTCTCAGTTTATCCTAAGCAACATGCATACAGTGCTTAAACACGGGTCAAACAAAGCAGACTTAAATCAAGTGTTACGTGGATTCTTACCCTGCTTGTGTTTTACAGGACAGAACCTGTATCGATCAAGCACACGAAGACATGGACATCCCAGAGAGTGTTTGCAGTGATGTGATAGATTCATTTTCCAACGCTGAAGAGGAATTATCTGATTGTGAAACGGTAATTAAGTGTTTATTTACATATATAAATAATGCAGAGATTATATCAATGTTATTATTTGCAAATTCAATTCATGTTTATGTATTTCAGAACAACATGGATCAACAGATTTCCCTTTCCCTGGAAATGTCAGAAGAAGAAGAAAGCGAATCAAAAGAAGTACAAGGGAAAGTAGAAGAAGAAAAAGCCATCCACGGTTGTACATCTCAAAAACAACGCACGATCAAAGTGAAAATGTCCTCAAACACACCTAAACAACGCATCTATGACAAAAAAAATGTCTGTCTTTACTGTGAGAAGCCTTATGCCAAAATCACAAGACATCTCAAACAGAAACATTCTGGAGAAGGTGAAATTGCAAAGGCCCTGTCATATAAGCAAGGCTCGTCCATGCAAAGTCTTTTATTAACAAAAGTAAGGAACATGGGAAATTACCACCATAATAGTGCGGTCCTATCCACTGGAAAAGGGGAGATCATACCAAAAAGGCAAGCAATGCATATGTCAACAGCGACTGACTATCTGCCTTGCAAGTTTTGCTTTGCTATGTATGTCAAGAAAGACCTCTGGAGACACCATAAGCGCTGCAAATTACAAGTAAGAGAGAATATGCCGGGGAGGCGTAAAGTTCAGACAAGCTGTTCCCTGTTGTTACCCACGGACTCAACAATTTCTAGCAGACTTCAAAACATTATTGAAGACATGACATATGATGCTGTAACCCAGGTGATACAATCGGACTCATTAATTCTGTCATTGGGTGAGAGTTGGACGACACCGGTTGGACGACACCGGGCCGATATTAGAAATAAGATGAGGGAACTCGCCAGACTTCTTCTTGTGGCAAGAGCCATTGACAAGGACATTGTGGCGTTGAAGGACTTGATCAACCCAGGAAAGTTTAACACAGTACTTGACGCTGTGAAAAAGATGACTGGATTTGACGAATCGACAAACAGATTTTCAGTTCCATCAACAGCACTCAAACTACGACATTCTCTTGTTAAAGTGTCACATATTTTGCAAGGGGAGGCTTTACGCCAAGAGGACGGAGCTTTAAAGAGAAGAGCAGAGAACTTTAGTAAGTTAATTGAACTGGAATGGACAGTCCACGTGTCATCAAATGCACTAAAAACATTATATCAGAGAAAATGTAATAGCCCGCACATTCTGCCTCTGCTAGAAGACATCGGGAAGCTTCAGAATCATTTAAAGTGCCTTGAGGAGGTCAATAGAAAAACACTCATTGACCATCCATCCCAAAGATCATGGAGCGATCTCTCCCAAGTGACTCTGGCACAGCTCATTTTGTTCAATCGACGTTATGAAGGTGAGGTTTCTAGGATGGAGGTTACAACATATCTGCAGAGAAACCAAAGCAATATGCAGGATGAGATTTTGGAGAGCCTATCCCCTTTTGAGAAGAAACTATGTGAGAATCTCACCAGAGTAGAGGTACGAGGGAAGAGAGGTCGGAACGTGCCAATACTATTACCAGCACATGTAAAGGAATCAGTGGAACTTCTAATTAAGACTAGAGAAGACGCTGGGATTTCCCCTAGTAATCCCTACATATTTGCCCGTCCTTATTATGGATCACAAGAGAACGTGCGTGGATGCGACAGCTTAAAGAGATATGCCAAAAGCTGTGGGGCTAAACATCCAGAGAACATCACTTCCACTAAGTTGAGAAAACATGTAGCCACAGTATCTCAGGTACTCGACTTAAAAACACACGAGCTTGACCAGCTTGCCACATTTATGGGACATGACGCTGATATGGAGTTTAATAGACTCCCTGAAGAAACGTTGCAAATGGCAAAAGAGAGCAGAATTATTTTTGCCTTGCAAAATGGATTCAGCAAACTTCAAGGGAAATCTCTGGAGGACATAACACCTAACATAAACCGTAAGTAAATGATTTCTGTATATAGTTCTTTTTAAACAAGGCAAAAGCTCTGTACTTGCTCTCAACTTTTTCAGCTTTACATAATGTGATTTACATAAAGTATTTCATCATTTTGTTAGTTGAAGAGGACTCCAGCTCAGAGTCAGAGGAGGTTCATTCAAAAAAACAGACAAGTCAAGAGGGTAAGGTTTTATTTTGAATTTTTGACATAAGAATTAAAATTCCATACATTAAATGCAACATGGGGAATAAACATGGGCAGTATGGAATAATGCATTCCATACATTAAATGCAACATGGGGAATAAACATGGGAAGTATGGAATAATGCATTCCATACATTAAATGCAACATGGGGAATAAACATGGGCAGTATGGAATAATGCATTCCATACATTAAATGCAACATGGGGAATAAACATGGGCAGTATGGAATAATGCATTCCATACATTAAATGCAACATGGGGAATAAACATGGGCAGTATGGAATAATGCATTCCATACATTAAATGCAACATGGGGAATAAACATGGGCAGTATGGAATAATGCATTCCATACATTAAATGCAACATGGGGAATAAACATGGGAAGTATGGAATAATGCATTCCATACATTAAATGTAACATGGGGAATAAACATGGGCAGTATGGAATAATGCATTCCATACATTAAATGCAACATGGGGAATAAACATGGGCAGTATGGAATAATGCATTCCATACATTAAATGCAACATGGGGAATAAACATGGGCAGTATGGAATAATGCATTCCATACATTAAATGCAACATGGGGAATAAACATGGGCAGTATGGAATAATGCATTCCATACATTAAATGCAACATGGGGAATAAACATGGGCAGTATGGAATAATGCATTCCATACATTAAATGTAACATGGGGAATAAACATGGGCAGTATGGAATAATGCATTCCATACATTAAATGCAACATGGGGAATAAACATGGGCAGTATGGAATAATGCATTCTATACATTAAATGCAACATGGGGAATAAACATGGGCAGTATGGAATAATGCATTCCATACATTAAATGCAACATGGGGAATAAACATGGGCAGTATGGAATAATGCATTCTATACATTAAATGCAACATGGGGAATAAACATGGGCAGTATGGAATAATACATTCCATACATTAAATGCAACATGGGGAATAAACATGGGCAGTATGGAATAATGCATTCCATACATTAAATGCAACATGGCTTTGATGTATTCTGTCATTTTAAGTAAGTGTTGCTCTCTATATGGTTTCAGAAAATCCTGACACTGAGGACGATCTTTCTGAAATAAGGGCTCTTAACTCTGGAAAGACTTCCGCCTCAGGAGAGGCAGTTGGATATATGAGTAACCCACAACTACCATTAAATCAAAAAGGTATTCACCTGACCTATCCTATCAATCCTACCCCCCCCCCCCCCTCTCTTCATAGATGTGCAGAAATGAACCATTGTTGATCCATTTGTTGTATGCTTGCATGTTTTGTATTCTCAAAATCCCATATCAGGGCACTACCTGAAATAACCTGTGCCGTTTTATTGTTTACTTTTCTACTCTTTTTTGTTGTTTTTCATTGTTGTTTTTATTTATTTTTGTGTTTTGTTTTTTTCCCCTGGCCTTAATATGTTAAAAGACGTAACTATAATATTGCTGTACTACTGTTATTTATTGTTACATCTCAATAAACAGACTGTTAACCAAAAAATTACAAAAAACATATCAAAAAGGTGTGTTATTCCATTCACTATAAAGCATACAGAAGAACTTGACATTTGTTTTTAGAATTGTATTATGTTTTCAATTTTGTAAAATCTGGATTACTGACATAAAATGTTGCTTATTCATTCCTTCATATATTTAATAACTACATTTCTTTCTCTTCTCCTTTTTTAAATAGTGAAACCCAGAAAGCCCTGGTCAGGAACAGAGAGGAAGGTCATTGAACATTATTTCAAGAACCACATTAAAGAAATGAAGGCTCCTGGAAAAGTGGACTGTGACAAATGCTTAAATGAAAACAAGATTTTAAAGGATAATGGAAGAGATTGGAAAGCAGTTAAATACTTTGTGCACAACAGAATAACTTCGATTAAGAGAAATGTGGGTCAACAGTATCCCTGAGAGCTTGTGATGTGGAGTATCAGTGTTGAATGTCACAATACTGAGAGCTTGTGATGCACTTTAAATAAACTTTCCATTGATTTCATTCAGAATTCTGTTGTTATGTTTCTTGTTCATTGTGTGTGTGTTTGAATAACTTCCAATGCAACAAGTCAACATGTGCAATGTGCTTTTAACAACTGCCAATGTTAAAATGTTTTATCTAATAATAAAATAAAACTAATTATAAAAAGTTGCATCTGGGTCAGGTATCATATCTCACCAGCTAACGGATCTTGCAAATAATACTAATTAAATAATCTGATCTTAAAAATAAAAACCTTAACGGTAACACTTTCTGCTAAACGTAAACAGCAACAAGTCTGTGTATGTATTAGTGATTGAACTAAATTTGGTCCAGGGCAATGTCTGTTTGCTTGACTTGACATTAACCAATATTTCACTTTATGATTATCTCTGAAACAACAGTGTTAATACACATACAAATACACATGTGGAGGTCAAAACCAAAGTCATCTGAACAAATTCAAGTTTTAATGTCCATTTATGTAAACTTACATTTCTAATCATTTTAGAAACTATTATTAAACTATTAAAATCTACTATTTTATTAAACGTTTTGAATTTATATAGTAAGTGTCCAACAGTATTTCGCATTAGAGTGAAATAATAATGCTAATTAATCAGACATTGTTTCACCTCACTGTAATCAGGTCATACTGAATGTTTGAGTAAAGTTGTGTTGTAAGACATTAGAGGAGTTTTGGAGTTCTGTTAAATCTCCTCTAGAGGCTTCATCACACACTCAATAACCGAAACTTGTACTAAACCTTAGCAGAGCTCTTAGATTCAGAGATAATAGAAGAGTGTGAACGACGTGTGTGAAACAGCCCTTACAGTTCCTGCTCCGGCCTACAGGGGCACTGCTGAGAATGACCTTAAACACACACACACGCACGCACGCACGCACGCACAACACACACCACACACACACACACACACACCACACAACACACCACGCACGCACGCACGCACGCACTACACACACACACACACACACACACACACACACAGACGCACGCACGCACCACCCCCAAAAACACCAACCGACACGCACGCACGCACGCACGCACGCACACACACACACACACACACACACACACACACACACACACACACACACACAACACACACAACGATTTTGCACTGAACCCTATTTTCAGTAGTCCATTAAGTACAACTAAGCAAATTACTTTTCTCTCTTTTTTTTTTTATTAAATGCATTTAATTAAAACATTATTTTGTGCATTCCACTAATGAACGTTTTGGGGCAGAAATATTATGAAAAATATTATATTAAAATAAAAATAAATAAATGAAAATAGTATTAAATACTATTTAATTTTATGAAATAATTAATAAAATATTATTTTATACATTCCATTAGTGAATAGTTTTGGGTGGAAATGTTATGAAAACATTGATAAATATTACATTAAAATAAAAAAATCTTATATTGTACATAATTATATATTAATTATATATATATATATATATAATTCTAAGATATAATATGTTATTATTATAATAAAATAATGCAAAATGGCCTTTTAGATTTGGAGGTTCTTGACAGGTTTTGGGAGATTGTTGTATTTCTTGTAGTTTTGTAACTGTGCAGCTAGACCAGCGCGTAATCGAACTGTCCCCGCTCCAGACCGTCTTTATGATCCGTCCACGATGAGGACGGCATGCTGCTGTAGGGGTCCAGGAGAATCCGGAAACACCGCACCAGCAGGAACACCAAAAACAGCAGCAGCAGTCCCACGAAACAAAGCGCCATGATCTGCTCTGTGTCCGGAGCCCGCAGCAGCCCCGCAGTGGCCCCGGGGCCCGAGACGGGAGCCAGAGACTGCAGCTCGTACTCCATCAGAGGCCTTTCACTCATCGTCTCAGTTCAGAGATGAAACGAGTCCAGTTTCTGAGGGTGAGGGATGAAAATCACATCAGAACAATCTCAGCTGTTTCTACACGGCCATGAGATTAACTGGAGAGCATGTCTCCTGACGGGGTTATTATAGTTACCTGAACATTTGATTTCAGCTAGTTGCCAAAGCAACATTCAGAATTCATTTTAAGAAACCATAACCATTTTTAAATTAAATTAAATATAAAAAACAGCTAGTTGCCAAGGGATCATTTCTCATTTAATGTAATTGAACTCTATGTACTAAAACAACTCAAACAAAAACTGAAATATCACGTTAAATCCATAAAAAACAAGTTCATTATTTAAAATAAAATACATATTTAACTGAAAAAACTTAATGTTTTAATTCAGCTAGTTGCCAAGGCAGCATTTCTCATTTTATGCAGTTTAACTTGATGTACTAAAAATAAGTAAAACTGAAATAAAATTATTAATTACAAAAAAATTTATAATCATTTTTTTTTAATAAAATCAGAAAATATAAAAATGAAAACTAATTCAGAATATTCGTAAAAACTATGAAAGTAACCGAAATAACTGTCTCTTCAGAAAAACTCTCACACGTGTCTCAGAAGTGATTTTGACTAAATCAATTTATTGAAAATCATATATGCAATCAAAAATCTCAATATGAATTCAATAATTCCTCATCAAAAGGTGAGCTGTGGTCCACATAAATTTGAAAGCTCTACTGCAGAGCTCGCAAAATCAGTCCTTAAGAAGTCTAGCCTTAAATGTAGTCGCATCAAATTAAAGGCCAAAGCAAGTCTTACATACCTTAAATAATCTTAATAATAATCATTTCAAGAGGTCTTACATTTGGGCACGGAAACACAAGAATCGCGATATGGATAAATGTGACGATTAAACTTCAAAAGGCTGTGATTTTATTGAATACATTTGGGTTTAGATAGAAAAGTGTCGATGGTATTTTGATTGTATCTTACCTGTAATGTCTGTTTATGAGCGCAGCTGCTTAGTTTACAGCCGTTACCGGGGAAAACGCTCTATTCCTGGCGTTTCAAAAGCGCCACCTGCTGGCAGAGAATAAACTTGCATTTCCAAAAAGCCTTTCTGCTGTTTATGTTCAGATCATTGCGGATATCGACCCATGTTTTTATGCTGCAAACACACAGATGTAAATGTGAAGGAAGCTAATGTGCCTTCTAAAAATCATTAAGACAGTAATATATGAAGAGCTCTTTTCCAAAACGCTATAAATCCATTTTAATAGTTTTCATGAAAATGACATTTTTTTACCTAGACCCATACATTTTGTTAATATTCAATGTATCCTGTTAAAATGGTCTGTTGGCTCAGTCTGAACATGTTAAACAATGATTGTTAAATGAAACAACAATATTGTCGATTATAAATGCAAAGTTTTTTTTTTGTTTTTTTTTTGCTACAAATCCATCCTTTTTTTGTATGTTGGTTTATGTCTTAAAAAAATAAATAAAAAAAAATAAATAAAAGAGAACATGCAACATATGACATCAGGGACTCATACTATAAACCGGTCGCACCACCCTTGTGTTGATGTAACCCCCCCGGGTCCGCACCATCACACCGAGCGGGTCTCGAACCCGGGTTTCCGGCGCGGGAGGCGGGCGCTCTAACAAGGAACGCCAAAGGCTACAGCCTCTAGCGTCAATCGGTTAAACACCACCTTTACTGGCATACACATCTGTTACATTGACATCCCACAGTGGGTATTAACGCGCCACCTGAGAACCTTCTTTTTTTGTTGTTTTTGGTGATTTTCTTTGTCCAGTCTGCGTTTTCTACCCCCAGGTGTAGGTCTCAAAAGTGTTATTAGAGTTTAAAGCACTCATTTTGAAGACTGAGCACAAACAAACGCTTCAAAGCGTCATCATGTTGGATTGCATCGAACGAATTCTGATTGGTCGAGAGGATATATCGCATTTAGGCTAAAAACAGGTTCGGCGCTTCTAGCGGTTTGGAAAAGAACTGCATCTTGCAGTACATTTTAAACAAGGAAATATAGCGATTTGGCATGAAACATTGATGGAGCAGTGAATAGGTTCAGTACACAGCAAAATGGCATGACGAACTCATTTTTTGTTTTTTTTGGCGTTTATCGCGTTTTGGAAAAGAGCTCTTCATATATACATATATGTGTTTTAAATTAATGTAAATGGTTTAAAGGCTAAAATGTGATGTTTATGTTTTTATTAGACTTATTGTTTTGTGGAAAACCATCTGTAAATCATGTCATTTTATGGTTATGTGTTAACATGGACATGTTATACCCCGCTCATACAAGCAATTCATTTGATTTGTGCAAGTTTTCATTAAAAATCCTAACATTTGTAAATAGTGGTATAAAATTCCTTTTTTGATATTTGTTAATATTCGTGTTTACATTTATATTAGTGCTGTCAAACGATTAATCGCATACAAAATAAAAGTTTTTGTTTGCATAATATATCTTTGTATTCTGTGTATATAAAAATACACACAGATACAGAATATATTTTACATGTCTATATTTAAATTAACATAATTTATATTATAAATAAATATATTTAATATATAAATTAGTGCGGTCAAACGATTAACCGTGATTAATCGCATACAAAATAAAAGTTTTTGTTTGCATAATATATCTTTGTATTCTGTGTATATAAAAATACACACAGATACAGAATATATTTTACATGTCTATATTTAAATTAACAATTTATATTATAAATAAATATATTTAATATATAAATTAGTGCTGTCAAATAATTAACTGTGATTAATCGCATCCAAAATAAATTATTATGTATATATAAATACACACACATGCATGCATGCATATATTTACATGTAAGTTAATATAATTTATATTATATATAAATATATTTAATATATAAACATAACATTTTTCTTAAACGTATACATGCATGTGTGTATATTTAAATATAGTAAATATACACAGTACACACATATTTTTTGTGAACAAAAACTTTTATTTTGGATGCGATTAATAATTTGACAGCACTAATATATATAAATGTTTTTGATTGATGTTTCGACTATGATTTTCTACATTTAAAAAAAATGTATTTTTAGGCTAGAGTTAAATTAAATTTTTTTAAAGAGTGCCAGGGATTTTGAAATTTTGCACGAATTGTTTTCATTTCTCCTGTTGACGTTGATACTTAGATTAAAATAAATCAGAAGTCTAGCATTGAAAGAGCAATAATGTTTCCTCTAGAATAACATCTCATCAGCAGTTACTTTACCTCACAAGTAGATACGAAGAGAAATCAGAGCGATGCAACAGGATCTCATTCACAGAACAGTCCAAGCTCACATCTCAGAGCAACAATCTGCAAACTCCATCCAGTCCACGTGTTCAGACAGACCTCGCACTGCTGTTTACATGGACAGAGAGCATGCTGCGACACGCTCTTCTCTGGCTAATTGCACACACAGCTTCATATTCAGGTGTCTGAGATAATTGCTGAAAGCTCGGGTGGAAAAAAGCAGCTATTTCCAGCCTCTTTGTGAATAAAGAGAGAGACGTAAATCTGGTTCGATCAGGATCTGAAAACATTGGGAATCAATAACGGCCACATAAAAGAGAAATAAATCAGGTCAGCTCTTCAGCACGGCACGAGAAGAGCAGATCCGTGAGGAATAGTAAAGTAAATAGTAAAATAGTAAAACTTCACTTCAAGGCCTGGACAGGTCAGCTCTCCGATGGGATGGTTTTCCCAGCGTCTCGCTCCATGTAGTAAATACAGGCTCGGACTCCCTCTGACTTCATTAACACGGGATGTGTGTGCTGACAGCTGATTCCTGTCCCAAACACAGCTGAGGTAATAATAACTACAGGGTTAAGGGCAGGTCAAAGGGCATCTACAGATATAAACTGAGCAAAGATGAGGTCAGATAGACACAGCTTCAGATAGAGCAACACCAGTAGGACCCTGAGTTTGATATATAACATGATAATATATGATAAAGATATTATATCAGATCAAAACATAGTGATTGAATCAATCTCACTATATCATATTTAAGCCATTCTTAAGGTTATTAAGATAGAAACGGCTCCTCGAGATAAAAACTTATTTTTTTTGCTAAAGTGATGAATGTATTTGTTAACAGTATGTATCTGTGTGTGTTTTAAACACACACGCACACACACACACACACACACACACACGCACGCACGCACGACCACACACACACACACGCACCGCACACGCACACGCACAGTCACTACCACTCCACAGCACACGTCACACACACGACACACACACACACACACACACACACACACACACACACCACACACACACACAACACTCACCCACACACACCACCACAGCACACACACTAACACACACACACAACACACACACACACACACACACTCACACACACACAACCACACACCTCACACACTACCAAACACACACACAACACACACACACACACACACACCACCACACACACACACACACACACACACACACACACACACACACACACCACACACACACACACCACCACACACAAACACACACAACACACACCTACACACACACACACACACACACACACACACACATCCTGTCATCATGAATGTAAAAAGCGGTTTCATATAAAATCAATGCAAGATCTGATTCAAGGTTGTTGTTCCTGGGAAAACACTGGGGCAAGAATCATTTTATTTAACATTTCTGTAATAATTTTCACTCTATAAACAATTTCTATCATATCACCATATAAACGTATGAATAGGGTATGAATGTTGTCACAGTTTCAGAAGGAAATAGACCCAGATCAATAGCTGATCGATCCACTCACAAACTATAAATAAATCATTGAGCAAAGAACGATTTATAGTCAATGCAGTCAATATAAACGGCTGCTGTCAACTTTGAACTTTCCTAATAAACAGTAGGCTGCACACATCCTTACAGAGGTAGTCAAATATAATGTATATTATTTTATATATTGGCATATTATTTTAAATAGCATCTGAAATATTTCGTTACCAAACATCAGCATCTGTAACTGTTATCTGACTGTAAGTTATTATGTTGCCTAATCTGACCACATCAACAATATTCTATATTTACAGTGCATATGGGCTGTAACAAGTGTTATCAAGTTTTCTGTTTACAGTGAAACTCAGTTTATTGTATGACAAAGAGACTATATATAAAAACCTACAATTCACACAAGTAGACTTTAACATTTCTCGTATTTTTAGCAGGCTATGACTCCTCGTAATTTGACAGACAAATCATTTTTCATGATACTTTAAAATATCGAAAGCTTTAAAATGTAACGAAAAGACTAAGTTTAATAAATGAAAACATAACATACCACGTTGAGGGTCCGGAGCGCGTGCTGGTCTGGCAGCTTTCTCGCGCGCGCTCTCGATCCTCCCTCACGCGCTCGTGTGCGATTGGCTGCTCATCGGTCCACGGGGACGCGCGCGCGTGTAACCGGGGCTAGTTGTCACACTTTGACTCGAGTGGATGACTTGTAAAGACACATCTAGGCTACACTGTCATTTCCCAGAGGAAACACTACATGCTGACTCAATCAAGCTGTTATTGTAGAAACCCTTCTGTTTATTGACAATGATTTGTGTGTGTGTGTGGGGGGGGGGGGGGGTCTGAAATGTGAAATAGTATCAAGGGGAAAATCACCTTCAATAACCTAGCCTGTATATGTAGTCTATTTATTAAAATATTATTAAATTGTATATTGCTATAAAAGCAAATACAACTTTTATTACAGGTTACATAGAAACTATAGGCCTATCATACAAAATATGTAACTGTTTTTTGGCTAATTGTTAATGATAGTAAAAATACATGCATAAAATGTCTGACAACTTGCCCCGGTCTTTACTAATGTTATATATGCTAATTTGCAATCAATGTCAAACTTGTTTTAAGGATTTTTAGATATTTTTACTAGAAAACGAGACAAAAATACTTTTTAAGAAAATATTTGAATTGAATTTCAACATTAAATTTTACTTTATTTAATTTAATTTATTTACATATTTATTGTTACTATTGTATTATTAATATATTAGTTATTAATTATTAAAATTAGTATTATTATTGCTGTATAGGCAGAAAAAGAGTAAAAAAACAAAGTATGGAAATGTGCAGGTTCCATTATTTAATTCTATATAAACAATTAAACTACTAATCTGAAATCTGTCTAAATGACTATAACACGGGTGTAGCTGACAGTAAGGTGTTCAAGGTTCAAGGTTCAAGGTTCTTTTATTCAAGGTAATAACAGTAAGGTGTTCAAGGTTCAAGGTTCAAGGTTCTTTTATTCTAGGTAATAACAGTAAGGTGTTCAAGGTTCAAGGTTCAAGGTTCTTTTATTCAAGGTAATAACAGTAAGGTGTTCCAGGTTCAAGGTTCAAGGTTCAAGGTTCTTTTATTCTAGGTAATAACAGTAAGGTGTTCCAGGTTCAAGGTTCTTTTATTCAAGGTAATAACAGTAAGGTGTTCAAGGTTCAAGGTTCTTTTATTCTAGGTAATAACAGTAAGGTGTTTCCAGTCATGATCATTTTGCAGTGCAGTGATGAATCTGCTGTCTGATTTGATTTCTGAGCAATCATTCAGGTTTTGTGTGTGTTTTCCTCCAGGAGCAGTGCTGTGAATGTGCTGCGGTCAGATGGAAAACACAGAGGATCTGCTGTCATAAAGTATTTTTAGCTCCGAGTGAAACACCCAGGGCTCTGAGATACAGCTGACCCGAGTCCCATCAAATCTCAGCTTTGCTGCACCTTAATGAGGTTAGATGCCATATTGAATTGATCATGGATGAAAACGAGGCTGTGAGCCGGAACACAGTCCCATCCCAGCAGAGATCCTTCCATTCCCATAACTTAAAACACATTTTAAAAGGTTAAAACTAAGGACAAATCATTAAGGATTATGGGATGTTATTACGGGCCTAAACCTAACCATATTTTGATGTATACATTCTTAATAGCTACATTAAAAACTTAACGTATTGAACATTTAGAAAACACTCAGAAATAACGTTTTCATATCGGTTTCAAAATGATAGAATGGAATGTTTCTCTAACGTTCACATAACCAGCATTCTTTAAATGTAGCAAAATGTGTGTTTTAAACATTGAGAGAAGATTCAAATGTAACATATCTCAGAATGTTCACACATGAGAACGTTACATTTGAATCATGTGTTAGAGGAATGATCCTTTAATGTTCACAAGAAGAAATGTTCGTAATACTGTAAACAAACTGTAGGCTATACTTTGAACGTTTAAAACATATTTAGAAATACTGTTTTCATAACTTAATGGGAATGTTAGCAACACATTTGTGTACATGTTTTTGTTATCTGGGATACAGTCTTTGGTATTCTCTACATTAAGATCCTAGACCACATCATTTTCACAACATTCAAAACTCTTTTATGAACTTTTTGTCTATTACAGTAAACGTTTTCAGAAAGTTAAAATGTTCATAATTAGAATGTTATTTAAAAGTTCCTTAACCGTTGTTTAAAATGTTCTACTAACTTGATTTTCACCCAAAATATAACATTATTTGAAGGTTTATTTTGAATATTCTAAGAATGTAAAAATGTTCAGTTTTCTTGTGATGATTCGAACGTTATTTAAAGGTTACAAAAACGTTTACAACACTGAAGTAACATTATTTTTACCAAAATATAACATTATTTGAAGGTTTATTTTGAATATTCTAAGAATGTAAAAATGTTCAGTTTTCTTGTGATGATTCGAACGTTATTTAAAGTTTACAAAAATGTTTACAACACTGAAGTAACATTATTTTTACCCAAAATATAATGCTATTTGAATGTTTATTTGTCATTTTCCAAGAAAGTTATGTTCAGTTTTCTTGTCATAATTAGAATATTGTTTAAAGGTTACAAAAACCTTTCTCAGAATGTTCATCAAGTACTGTCATGAATCTGGTTGCCACTCACTTCAACTGCACATCACCCATGGACTACATCTCCCATCATGCACTGCACACACACATTCCCGTCCACCATTACACCAATCACACAGCTGTCACCATTCACTCATCAACCCTGATTGCCTCACCACACCTGCACCTCATTCACTCACTCACATAAAAGCAGCACACAAACACTCACCCAGTGCGAAGTCTTGTTTTTCCTCTGTAACAACTGACAGGTCAGAGGCGAGAGTAGATCCACTAACAGCTTTATTAGTACAAGGTCAAACAGGCAAATATCAAGCAGGGGTATCGAGAGCAACGTAGACAAGGCAGAGTCGAAATCAGAGACAGAGCAATGGGTCAGGGCAGGCGGCAGACAGAGAGGATTACCAGAAGGCAGGCAGGGTCAGAGAGGCAGGCAGCAAACAATCAGGAGAGGGAGTCAACAGTCCAGGTAAAACACGGGAAGACAAACTAGGGAAAACGCTCGGAAATGTTAGCCAGGGGAAAAACAAGACTTCGCACTGGGTGAGTGTTTGTGTGCTTCTTTTATGTGAGTGAGTGAATGAGGTGCAGGTGTGGTGAGGCAATCAGGGTTGATGAGTGAATGGTGACAGCTGTGTGATTGGTGTAATGGTGGACGGGAATGTGTGTGTGCAGTGCATGATGGGAGATGTAGTCCATGGGTGATGTGCAGTTGAAGTGAGTGGCAACCAGATTCATGACAAGTACAAATGATATCATAAGCACATTTCAATAAAGCTGTTCTAAAAACATTATGAGAACGTTCATCAAGAACAAAACATCATAGAGACGTTGTGTGAATGTTATTCTCAGAATGTTTTTCTCAATGTTATGAGATCGTACATCAAATATGAACAAACAGTCCATAAACATATTTTGATGGAACATTTTGTGGTGACGTTTATGTAAACATTAGTGAGTTTGTGAGGCGTTTTCTGTGGTATTTTCATCACACTCGCTCACTAAACATGCTGACCGGGATCATCTAATGAGGAGTCGTGGTCAACATCGTCCAGAGATGATGCAGGAGTTTGTGAAAATCCTGTCAGACAGAATTCAGAACAACATGATGTGCTGTAAGTCAAACTTTCTTCCTCTAATAGAAGCAATGCAGAACAAACTATCTGTGATTACATGCATCTGTGCTGCACTAAACAATGGTGTAGCATTTACTAAGAATACAACGGTGTATTATTTTCCATACCATGGAAGTCAATGTCTATCAATGGTTTGTTACCAACATTCTTCCAAATATCTTCTTTTATGTGCAACAGAAAACCGATTTTAAACAACTTTTTACAATTTTAATTTCTGGGTGAACTATAATGGGACATTTTGAAGAAGAAGGAATGAAATATTGTCTTGCAAAACATGTTTTGTTTTTATTTACAATTGCAGATATTTACAATCATTTTTGTACAGCTCATAATGTACATTATAAAACAGTTGGTCTTGAATAGCGCACCCACTTTGAATGATATCACTGGATTGAATGGCTGTTATCAGTGTTTATCAGGTCACAGATGCGTTCACATATATCACTGCACAGCTTCCATAGAGAACAACTGTGAACCTAGTTTCCATGCACCACTAGATCTACTACTGGAAGAATCACGCTATTCATTTGACATGGATGAAATATGTTTTAATGTTAGTTTGTGTCCTTAACAATATCCCATGCCCTCTATATTACACATATGCTGTGGCAGCACAATATTAATGCAGCTCATTATCACAGTTTCAATATTTGCAGTCAAACTCTATTCAATTAAAGACCATTATAAGACATTAATAATACATGATGTTCAGTGGGTGTCTGTCTGCAATAACTTGCACACATTTAGCAGACGCTTTTAAAGTGACTTACAGTGCATTCAGGTTATACATATGTTTGTACATGTGTTCCCTGGGAATCGAACCCACAACCTTTGCGCTGCTAACACAATGCTCTACCACTGAGGAACACATTAATAGACCTTAAAGGGTTACTCCACCCCAAAATAATAATTTTGTCATTATTCAGTAACCCGCATGTCGTTTAAACTCCATAAAAGCTTTGTTCGTCTTTAACACAATTAAAGGTATTTTAGATAAAAACCGTGAGGTTTGTGACTGTCTCATTAACTGCCAAGTAATTAACACCATCGAGCGTCCAGAAAAGAATGAAAAGCATCGCCAGGGAAGTCCATCTGCCATCAGTGGTTCAATCTGAATTTTATGATTTCATTCAAATCAAAGTATAAATACACGTAGAATATGCATCCTTGTGTCGAGGCGGATACAGAAGAGCGTACGTTGCGTGCGTTCGGTGGGTAATATCCAAAATGGCGCTACGATGATGCGGAGAGACAGAGAGGAGATTAATTGTTAAAAAATATATTTTCTTTGAGTACAGAAAGTATTCTCGTCACTTCATAAAATTCAGATTGAACCACTGATGGCAGATGGAGTATCCTGACGATGCTTTTCATTCTTTTCTGGACCTCGACGTCGATGGTGTTAATTATTTGGCAGTTAATGAGACAGTCACAAACCTCACGGTGTTCATCTAAATGATCTTAAATCGTGTTCTGAAGACGAACAACATGCGGGTTAGTGAATAATAACAAAATGATCATTTAGGGGTGGAGTATCCCTTTAAGAAAGATTTAAAGATGCAATGCCTTGTGTTCCCCTCCCTCTTGTGCCCATATTTGGTGTTTCCCGTTCCTGTCCTCGTTCTGTGTGATTAGTCATGAGTTTTGATTTACTACCACACCTGTTTTTAATTAGTTTCCCAGTATTCATAAGCCGAGGTGTTGATTGCTCCTCGTTTGTACTCCTTGGATTGTGTCATTAATAGAAGTGTGAATGTTCTCCTCGATCCCCAGCAGATCGTGACAATGCCAGGTTATTATTATTGTTCATTAAAATCAAAGCACAAATGAAATCAAATCTCATCTCTTTCGATTGAAGACATGCATTATGCCACACAGATGACTTTCAGAACTGTGAACTGTCCATCTGATGATCACATGCCTCGAGTGAGAAAACAAAGAATCCAATCAAACTATACGTTTGGACACATTTACTGCAGCAGATGTGACTCGATGTTGATCAGGATCTTTACTGATATATTATATAGAATATAGTTTTTGATCATTTCTTAAATTACATGTTATATATATATATAGATATAGAGATATAGATATAGATATATAGAGATATAGATAGATAGATAGATAGATAGATAGATAGATATATAGATAGATAGATATATATATAGATATATTATATGGCTTTATATGTTTATTTTAGTTATATTAATTTTGTTTTGGGTTTTAGTCATTTTTATTATAATTTTTTAATCTCTCTCTCTCTATATATATATAATTTTTTATTTCAGATTAAATTTTATTTACATTTTTCAAGTTTAAAGTTGTAGCTGAAATAATTTGTTTTAAATATTATTTTATTTCAACTGTAATTTTTTTAATGGTTTTAGGTTAAGATTTTAATTAACTATAGTAACACGGGAAATAACCCAAAAATGTTACATTTATTTGATTAGAAGTGTTTAGATCAAAATGTTTTTAATAACATGAATATATAACACTATAATATTTGATGTGATGAATATATAACACTATAATATTTGATGTGATGAATATATAACACTATAATATTTGATGTGATGAATATATAATACTATAATATTTGATGTGATGAATATATAACACTATAATATTTGATGTAATGAATATATAATACTATAATATTTGATGTGATGAATATATAACACTATAATATTTGATGTGATGAATATATAACACTATAATATTTGATATAATGAATATATAACACTATAATATTTGATGTAATGAATATATAATACTATAATATTTGATGTGATGAATATATAACACTATAATATTTGATGTGATGAATATATAACACTATAATATTTGATGTAATGAATATATAACACTATAATATTTGATGTAATGAATATATAACACTATAATATTTGATGTGATGAATATATAACACTATAATATTTGATGTAATGAATATATAACACTATAATATTTGATGTGATGAATATATAACACTATAATATTTGATGTAATGAATATATAACACTATAATATTTGATGTGATGAATATATAACACTATAATATTTGATGTGATGAATATATAATACTATAATATTTGATGTGATGAATATATAACACTATAATATTTGATGTGATGAATATATAATACTATAATTGAATGTATTGTCAGTTCATATTGAAGCATGTTTGCATGAGTTTGGAGGATGCACCGCGTGCATGTCAGCAGTCGTTTTTATTGCATCTTCCTCCCACAAACACAATCTGCAGCAGCAGCGAAACCGTCCTGTCTTGTGCTGAAATACACGAGGTTTTGCATCAGATTGTCTTACGCTTCAGTTTTTCTCTATATAATGAGCTACAGCAAAATGATTCACACAGATTCAGGAGGAAACTCTCTTATTTGGGCATTTCTTATTTTTTTTGCAGGTTATTTCAGTCCTTCAGCACATGTCACATGATCAGTGTGTGTTTAGACGAGAAACATGAGTGTGAAAATGCTTCGAGTCGCACAGGCCTTGACCCGGATCACAGCAGGTCACAGACAAACACTCAAGACTAAAAGACTAAAAACAGGTTGAAAAGCAGATGTTTTATTATTTATTAGGGTCATTGCATGTGCATTCATTCTGTCTTGTGACGTTTCTAATGTTCTTTTATAGTGCTCAGAACGAATGTACATCTCTGAATTATATTTTTTATAATTTATCAGTTAAAAGAAGATGTAATTATATTTTCACAATTTAAAAATATAATACAATTTTAAAATGGATTAAAATAGAAAATAAACTTTTGTACATTTTCTTATCTTTTTCATTTACAAAATACAAACAATAAAAAAGTAACAAATAAACAAAATAAAAATCAATAAAATAAAAACAATGTAGGTGTATGCTTGGGGTTTAAATTGAGGTTTAGGTTAATTTTACAGCTCAATTTCATGATCCACTTTCCATTAATTTTATATTTCAGTAATAAAAAGGAAATACAATTTCATAAATAAAATGTATTCAAATGTAATCAATCTTCAGATAGGTTGTTAGGTTGTATGTATCAATGTTTCATGGGTCGTGTTCTGATGGTCTGTTGTTCAGGTGTCCTCATCAGCTGTACTGAACACAGAGCTGCAGGTGCGAATGAACGAGAGAACATCAGATGACAGACACTCAACGCTTCATGAAGCGTCTCCGAGGAGGTCAGTCCTCTGACAATCAGCCGAGAGACACTCCGAGAACAGCACATCTCTCTGATACGAGCCCTTAATAACTTCATTAGGTGGGTAATTAAAATGACTGCTCTGCCCTATTTTACACCCAAAAAAGAAGTCAAAATCACTTCATGTTCTAGATTCATTTGAGCTAGTGCACGAGGGATATGAGACATCTTACCTCTCTAGTATATTTGGAGTAGTGCCATATTCACATTGCCACAGATTCATAACCTTTGTCAAAGTTAAGATCTGCTCTGAGCATCTCGGATCATATGTGTCTTAATAAACCCTCATTCCTCGAATGAAGAATCAAATCTTAACATTAAAATACCCTGACAATAGGTTCCCTCAAAGTTATGAACAAACGTTTTTCCAGGAACGTTAATAAAATGTTTGTTCACAACAATGCCTTAGCACCTATATACATGCATTTTTTATTTTTTATTATTATTGGAGAAATATGTGCAATACAGATAGTCTTGGCAAAAAATCAAATCCTCCATATATACATTTATATATTGTTCATTGTTTTCTGTTTTTCTTAAATGTGACCCTGGATACATCTGTAGTCAAAATTATCGATTTTGTTTTGCCAAAAATCTTTAGGATATGAAGTAAAGATTATGTTCCATGAAGATATTTGTTCAATTTCCTACGATAAATATATTAAAAAAAATAATTTGAAAACTTAAATGCGATTTCCTCAATATTTCGATTTTTTTTTACACTCTCAGATTTCAGATTTTCAAATACTATCTCAGCCAAATATTGACCTATCATAACAAACCATACATCAATGGAAAAAAATACCTTTTCTGGTTTTGTGGTCCAGGGTCACAAATGTTACTGTTTGTTTTAGAATGTTCAGAGAACCTTTAAAAGTAATATTCCCATAATGTCTGCAAAATCATTAAATGGAGTGTTCTCTTAACATTTAAACGTTCACAGAACATTCCGAACGAACGTTTTTATAACAACGAGAAGGTTAGAAAAACGTTCTTAGAATATATTTTTGTCATGTTACGTGGTTTTATTTTTGTACTTTAGCTCCTCTATTTTTGTTGATTTCTTTAGTGATGTATTTGGGTCACATGTAGTACCTCTAGGAGCCGCTGGAGGGCGCTATTGCCTGGAGGTAACCAGGTAAATAAACTTAATTGCAATAGAGTTTTTGTCATGTTACTTTGGTTTTGAGTTTTGGTTGTAGCTCCTTTATTTGCCTATTCTAGCTGATGTCTTTGAATGTTTACTCGTGTTAGAGAAGCTCTGAGTATTCCTGCTAACAGGTTATAAACTGCTGATTAGGTCAGTGTTTGAATCATTGGTTCCTGTCAACAGCTGCTACTATCAGTAACTGATTCAGAACCTTTGAGTTTCTGCTTAGCTCTAGGACTTTATTTGCCTATGTCTACGCCTGTTTGGTTCTTCAAATGAATCGTTTCTTCGTGTTCCATTGATCGGATGCATTGTAAATCACCTCTTGATTCGAGGTGTTATCCACAACGCCGATCTAGGCCCTGAGTGAAACTACCACGTGTGGGTTCTTCCAACGCGGCACACAGTACAGCGACACGCAACAACGCTGTGGATTTAATAGCATTGCATCGTACTCCAATACCTTAACAGTGTCTCGTCTCTCTTCCATCCTCGTACTTCAGCTGAACATGGAAGGATACGTTTATTTCACCTCATTGACTCATCATGCATTGATCATGCATTGATTTATGCTTTATTTATTGGGTTTTTGTGTGTGTGTGTGTGTGTGTGTGTGTGTGTGTGTGTGTGTGTGTGTGTGTGTGTGTGTGTGTGTGTGTGTGTGTGTGTGTGTGTGTGTGTGTGTGTGTGTGTGTGTGTATACACACTTGTGGGAAGAATCAAATAGAAGTCAAAGATCATTTATGTTGTGAAGAGTATTTTAATCAGTACATGTCAGAAATCTGTTGAACCCCTCAGAGTAAGTTAACAACCTTAATAGGGTGTTACAATGGTTTCAGGATTTATAGGGGTCATGAGTTTTATGTGACTTTCGTTCAGCAGTCCATCCAGAACATTGTAATGAAACTAAACACACTCATTCAGAAATGGTCATGATTGTGAAGCTCCAGAGAAAAGTAACCCCACATAAGTGTGAAGAGCCTGTTCCAACACTTTCTCAGCACACTTGACATGCACACTACATCCTCTAGTGTCTGTCCGGAGGAGCACACGGGTGTAATGTGTGTCTAAACCCTAGCAAACAGCTGGAGTCTTTTTATGAGAAGCATAGCAAGGCACACAAACAGTGAAAATACAATCAGTTAACCCTGTAAAGCCTGACATAATAGTCTATTTGTTTATGAAAATGTATTGAACCTTCAGACAACAACAAAAAACGTCTACATATGTGTTTTAAGTTTTTAATCTTTTATTTGATCCATCGGGCTTTTATGGCTCATAGTCTGATATAGTGAGAATATGAAGAAAAAACAGCTCAGTTTTATCAAAAAAAATGATGTTTATATGATCAAAAAGTGATGAAATACTGATAAATCTCATGTAAATCAATAGATTGATTTATAACACTATAGCATACATACATAATATAAATATCATTCTACAATTCCATAATACACTCTAAAAACAATCTTTAAAAATAGGGCACAATATTCTGTATAATCTGAAGGAATTTTACTAGTATTTATAATTTCATTACATTGTGTTTTAGAGTTAACAGAAATCTCCGTAAAGTTAAAGGATAATGTCGTGTGTAATGAGCTGCCAGTACTTTTTCTGTTATTTCAAGGATTTATTTTTTACAGTGATGATATTTAGATGCTTAGTTTGATGATCAAATCATATAATGCAATGCAATCCAATGTTGATGAACAAATGAATGTTCCTCATAAGCCTGATTTGACACTCACAATTAAACAAGAGTTTATGGAGAATCAAGTAAAGCGGCTTCAGTCCAGCAAGTGTTCATCTGGAAATATTACTAACATATCATTTGTATGTTTGCATGCTAAAAAATCAGTAAAGATTTGACCGCAGAAAACACTGAAGCAGCAGCTGAAGCTTGTACAATTACACAAGAACGTTTTACTCTCTGAACAACTCTCAATCAGAGACAGAAGACGTGTGTGAAGCAGGTTTAACAGTACAGTTGATCATGTGGAGCATTAGAGGGCTCAGGTATGATACAGTACCATTTATAGGGTTCGTCGTATTGCTGTCTCATTTGTGATTTCCCTGCATTTTAATATTTTTTCTCTTTTGTTTGCTAAGAGAGAACGTCTGTAGTCGTTGTTTTGCATAGAGTCATGTGACTTGATTTGCATGTTACTCACTCACCTCGACGACTGAGTCAACTGTATTTATATAGCAGGGGTCACTCACAACGTGCTTTACAATACTACCAGTAAAACAAATCAAACATGCATGCATCAAATATAACATCAAACTAATTAGAGACCAAATACCTCAGCCAAACTGTACTGTTAATTAAAAGCGTGTCCAAAGAGGTGCTCGTCTTTTAAAAGAGCCCTTTGTTCTCAGAGCCTCGGAGCCACAGCACAGAAAGCACGATCATCTCTTGTGTTGTAGGAATAGTTCAAAGGTCCAGGTCAGACCGACCAGGAGAATGTGCATATAATAGATCCTGACCATGCAAGACTCTACAAAAGCAGTGTCATCCCTGAATCTTCTGCTAAACCTCAGATGTCTTCACGCTCCTCGCTCTTATAAAGACAGAAATTAATGTTCAAATCAAGCAACACAGCAGCACATTCTAGTTCGGTTATTACATTAATATTTCCTGTGACTCAAATGATGCTTGAGTCATGCGTGTGATTCTCAGGGAAGAGACGAAATGCATCACTGGATGAAAGCATCTGCCGAACACATACAGTAAATGTAATTATTTTGCTAAGCTGCTTCAAAAATAGGATTGTTTCCAGCTAAAACTCATTTTATTTGGATCAGTTCATGCGTTGCAGCTTTCTAGCGCCAGGAAATGTTGAAAAACTAAATCCAATAACTCAAATCACTAACCATATTATTATATGATATATTTGTCCTCTTCACACTGGTGGGAAGCTTATTCAGCAGTTACAGCTCACTTCCTGTCTGCACAGGAAACAGTTGGGGTCATGGAAGGTGGGCTCACATATTTCCTCCAGGAACGCTTGGCTTCCTCTCGGAGCGTCCTGATGTTCTTCGTTATCGTTTAGTTCGCTCGTGTGAGTCCATAGATTCTCCCAGGAAGAGAATCAGAGATGCTTTACGCTAAACAGAGAGGGATTCATGACCAAAGACATCAGTGTCTTACTGTTACATGCACAGAAATAAATACATCAATCATAAACATCACGCACAAAAACAAGTGTAAATAAAAACATGAACAGAAAAATATTACATTACATAAACAATACATTTACAAATGCATGAATTGACTTTAAAGTGAAAAACTAAAAAACATATTTAATCAAAAATTACTTAAAAATAAGTAATCAAATCTAAATATTTAAATATGAATATAATATCTATTATACAGTCTCACAGTTGTCAAAAAACAATTAAATAGTGGGTGTAATTATTTGTAATCTGTGTAAAAACGGAATAAAATTGCAATGTGAATGTTTATTTCACACTTCATTTCAGTTATTGTAATCTTAAAACATGCAATTATATTTTCAGAATTATTTTTTTTCATTTTAAGACTAAAAATAATGGGTAAAATAATACAGTGTATATAGAAAAGCATCAAGTAGCAAAAATAACGAGTGAAAGCACAAACATAGATAACATGGAAGTTCTCTCAAAGTTATGAACAAATGTTCTTCCAGTAACATTAATCAAATATTTGTTCAAAGTGATCTGCTCTTTAACAATGTTCTCAAAATCATAATTCATACAGCAGCCATGGAGCGTGTTATATCTGAAACACTTTGTGTCAATTGTTTAAATGTTCGTTTACGTTCGCATTCAGCGTATTCATATTGGCTAATTATAATTTCCATTAATGTTCATATGAGAGAAAATGTCGAATGTGTTTAAATGATACTTTCAGACAACATTCAGAACGTTCAGTATTTTTAAGGCAAGACGTCTTAAATTGTATTTGTTTTTCTAAAATTTAAACTTAAACCATAAATATATATATATGTATATGTGACCCTGAAACACAAAAGCAGTCATAAGTCACTGGGGTATATTTGTAAGGCAAGACGTCTTAAATTGTATTTGTTTTTCTAAAATTTAAACTTACCAAATATATCATTATATGTGACCCTGAATCACAAAAGCATGTTCCATGAAGATCACTTGGGTAAATTATTTGTAGCAATCAAAATGATTGATTTTTCTTTTATGCCATAAATCATTAGGATAATAAAATCATGTTCCATGAAGATATTTAGTAAAGGTTTAAAGGTGATTTTCTCAATATTTCGATTTTTTTTGCACGCTCAGAATACAGATTTTCAAATATTATCCTATCATAACAAACCATACATCAATGTAAAGATTATTGATTCAGCTTTCAGATGATGTATAAATCTCAATTTTGAAAAATCGACTCTTATGACTGGTCACAAATTACCCTTTGACTTTATGGATGCACATAAATAACAGCTTAATGATTTTGTTTAAAATCTTTTTTGTGCATGTATTTACCCATAAGGAAGGTGACACCAGTGAAAATGATCATGAAAAGTGTATTTTATAAAAAGGCTGCTGCGAGGTATCAAACCACACGTTGTCAGTCGTGGTATACTCACTAAATTAAGGAGTTTAATCCATTTGTATTATAGTTTTGTATAGTTTCCTAACAATAAAGCAGCTCATGCCAGTGCGTTCAACTAAAAGCTTCACATGAAATCATGAGATGAATGAGAAAATGTCTGATTACTGAAATGAGTCAGTGGCCTTCCTTCATAGATCTTCGGGAAATATGAAGAAGTCAGATTTTTATTTCAAAATCAATAATTTTTGTTAAACAGTAACACCGGTGACAACTCCAGGGAACCACTACTTTCATAATATATTTTATACAATATATTCAGAATTTGTTAAATGCCATTTACATCATATATGTGATAGTTATTATGAATTGAAATGGTATAAAAACAGTTTTGACCTCAAAATAAAGCACTTTGAGCAGTTTTGTGATGCCTGTAATTCTATATAGCCTAATTAATAATAAAAAAACAAGACAAGTAGGCAATATTAAAAAATACTATAGTAAGTTATAATAAATACTATAGTAACCATACTATATAAAGTGTATTATACTGTATATATTATATTATTTACAACACTTTGTTAATGCATGCTACAGCATACTGTAATATTAACTATAGTGAACTGATAAACTGTAATAAATACTGTAGTATGCTTTAGTTTTTACTACAGTAAACTGTAGTGAATTGTAGTGCATAACCTATAGTTGTAGAAAACGTAGCACTGTATTGAGTAAAGTAATTTGTTTATATTATAGTTCTTGTATAGTCCACAACACATTAATTCAAGTACTTTACCAAAGTATGGCTCACTATAGTATTACTATAGTATTTATTCATAATGGCTCAAGAAGGTGAAATTGCTCAAGGTTTCTTTATTCATCACATAATAAATGATACAGGGTGTAATCAGAAGTGAAATGTAAATCAAATCAGGTCCGCTCAGTGGACAGTGCAAAAGAATAAAAATACAAATTATATAAAAGTAACACAAGAGCATATATATAGGTATAAAAAGAGAAATAACACATTGAATGTTACACTCAAATAACACATTGTTTTATTTTAACGCTAAAATGTTTTTCAAGTGTAATATTTCTGCAGACATGTCCATGGAATGACCCACCGAGTAGCTCTCTGAGGCCCGGAGCTTCAGGATACTGCAGCGGTGTTTGCAGCGTCCTCTGGCGGCCACGGCGCTCCTGATCTGCGGGACTCCTCCCCTAATGCAGACCGAGCAGATCGCTCTTCCTGCGGTGTGACAGCAGCGGCAGCACTGGCGCATTGTGTGTCTTTAATATTCACTTGATTCTTTTCCTCTCACGTTGAGTTATTAATACCACCTCATCTGATCTCTGGACGGACTGCAGGACGGAGCGGGCTTCTTAAAAATGGCCAACAGAGATGATGAATACGATTTCTTGTTCAAAGGTAAATTCTGCATTCCCTTATACAGAGCAGAGGAGTAACGTAATCATGCATAATCCACCCATTGTTCCTGACCTATAGATCTGTTGTATCAGGAATCGTCTTTTGCGGTGGCACCCGTCTGAAATCATGGCATAAATAACAGGCTTTGAGACAGAAACGCCCGCAGAGGCATGCATCGATCAGTAAAACATCTGTTTGCGATGGCCTGGATGCTTTCACACGGGATACCAGGGCCTAGATCGGAATTTGACATGCATTATTAAATATAGTCTATGTCATATGAGCTGTAGTCCTACATCGAGCTCATGTTTAGAGGTTATTTAAGACTACACACGACCGCTGGTTTGTTTTGCACCGCGATCTAACGCTTTTCCAGCGAGGCTGATGATCATAACCAGCTAACAAACTTTCACTGAATGTTCGAGCAAATATTCGTCAAATAATGCTTATTGTGACGTTATTAATATGAGATATATACGGTCTCGTAATGTTGAGAGGAAACGTTCCAAGAACATGTTCTCATAATATTTCAAAAATGATATAATGGAATGTTTCTCTAACCGAGAAGAGCATAAAAAAATTGAAATAAAATTCAGAAATAACATTTTCATGACGGGTTTAAAATGATAGAATGAAATGTTCCTCTAACGTGCACATAACCAGACATTTTTTGTTCTTTAAATATAAAACAAAGTGTGTTTTAACTGTTGAGAGAGCATTCAAATGTAACATTCTCAACAATCACATAACCAAGAAACGTTCTTAATACATAAAACAAGCTGGACAAATATCATTTTCATAATAGTTTCAAAATTATAGAATGGAATGTTCCTCTAACGTTCCATAACTGAAATAAAAACATATTTTAAATATTAATCATGGCTGTTTTAAATGTTGAGAGAGCATTCAAATGTAACATTCTAATAACGTTCACATAACCAAGAAGAAACGTTCTAAATACAGTAAGAAGCTGGAAAAACTAAAAACATTTTCATAACGTAATGGGAATGTTAGCAACATTAATATAACTTTTACGTTAGCTGGGTATGATTGTGTATACGTTTGAAGAAAGCACATTTCAAAGTAACGTGCATGATGATAATTAGGTCACGTGCTGATTCTGTCCTGCAGCTGATTGGTTACATCGTAACTCTGATTGTATCACGTCATCTGATCAAAGTCAAATCTGTTACATTCCATTTTCACCAAATCAGCATAGTGTGAGGATCAAAGTTCAACTTGACTCGCTATAGTGAAGACAACACGAGGATATCAGCAGCCCTCCTCAGCCTGAGCTGAAGGAAACCAGTGCAAACACGTTCACAAAACCTGCTTCTATAGATGAAACACAGAGATATGAGAGTTTAGTAGACCGTCTGAGCCATAGTGAAAGAGATCTGGGGGTAGACTGTGTCTCAAATCAGATGCATTATATTCCAGATCTTATATAGCATCAGATCTTCAGCAATGGGCTTCAAAATAATAAAACAACAAGCTAGAAAGAGAGCTGCAAATGAGCTTTTGGTTACACCTGTCAATCATAACCGAATTAAGAAAGTTGACAAACCACAAATATTTTCTCACTGGTTATTAAACTGGCATGATATAGCATTATTCATAATATTATTCAGGATTTGGACAAATAATGTGAACACCCATTAATATAGAGGTTTATATCATTTTGCTTAGCTACGGTGAAAAGATAAACGTGATCATTTTTGTCTTTTTATTGTCTATATTCTCCCTCTTTTTTATTATGACAGTGGGATTATTTACCTGTTTTCCTTTCATATTTTAGCTTTGTCTCAGTCTCAGTGAATCTTGATTTTGCTGGCTTAGTGATTTAAATGTTTTATTATTTTGTAAGCTAGGTGTTTTTTAAGTCAATTATTGGATTGATTAAAATAATATTTGCTGTTTCTCTATGTTTATGTGCTTTACTGTTCAAAAGTTTGGGGTTGACTTTATTATTTTTTTAAAGAAGGCTCTTCTGCTCACCAAGGACTGTATTTACAGTAAAAACAGTAAAATTGTGAAATATTATTCCATACTGTTTTCTATGTGAATATCTGTTAAACTGTAATTTATTTCTGTGACACGCAGCTGTATTTTCAGCATCATTACTCCAGTCTTCAGAATCACATGATCTTCAGAAATCATAATAATATGATGATTTGCTGCTCGAGAAACATTTCTGATTATTATCAATGTTGCTAAAAAGATTTTTGATAAAGTTGTGCTGCACAATATTTTTGTGGAAACTGTGATGCATTTTATTTTTCAGAATTCTTTGATGAATAGAAAGTTCAAAAGAACAGCATTTATTTCAAATGTATTCACTTTCGATTTAACGTGTCCTTGATAAATATGAATTTCTGACCCAGACTGAATATTTTGTCATTATATTGTGCTCTCAGAGCGTCTGTTTGTCTGCTTCTGCTCTCAGTCGTTCTGATCGGAGACTCGGGCGTCGGGAAGAGTAACCTGCTGTCGCGCTTCACACGGAACGAGTTTAACCTGGAGAGCAAGAGCACGATAGGAGTGGAGTTCGCCACCAGGAGCATCCAGGTGGATGGCAAGACCATAAAAGCTCAGATCTGGGATACGGCAGGGCAGGAGCGGTACAGGGCCATCACCTCTGCGTGAGTACAGTCATGCTTTAGATGGGAAACACAGCCATATTTACACAGTACCTCAAATAAACCGCAGTTCTGTCCGGTGTTATTTGACTATCATTTATATGCTGTTATAGGTTTTATTAATATTTAAAAAAATATTCTTACATTTTTGTAATTTTATTGTGTGTTTTTGTCATTTTTTATTAATATTTATTTTAGTGCAATTTTAGGTTTAGTTTTTTCAGTGCTCCATGTTAAACTAAATGAAAATGTGCTGATTTTTAAGTAGCTGTATTTTATTATATTTCAGTTAAAGTTTATTTTAAGGAACGGTTTTTTTATGATTTTAGTTTTAGTTGAGTATAATAACCCTGGTTCTATCGTGATGCATCTTTCAACAGTACTTTTTGTTGGTCATTTTTATTAATATTTTTTAATTATTTATTTTAGTGCAATTTTAGGTTTTGTTTTTTCAGTGCTCCAAGTTAAACTAAATGAAAATGTGCTGATTATAAAGTAGCTGAAATCAAATAAATTCAAGCTTTTATTATATTTCAGTTCAAGTTTATTTTAAGGAACGTTCTTTTTTAATGATTTTAGTTTTAGTTAAGTATAATAACCCTGGTTCCCTATCAGTCGGTCACTCTCGACGTCACGTCGGAGGACCGACGAATTGGGATATCGCTTAGAGAGACCAATCCACTTCGAGTGTAAACTAAACGAGCCAATGCACATTGGCATGCGATTATTGCATCCAGCTGCCGCTGATCACAGCGTGGGCATAAATAGGCAGCAGGTGCAGCGCATATTCAGCTTTTCGCTTCGGAGCCGAGCGGTTACATCGTTCTGCTCCTGACTTCTGCTGAACGAGTGAATTCAACGAGTTGAGCACGCTCTTCGGAAGACTCTCGTGCTGGTGGTACGGCCCTACAGCGGTGGTGGTTCTTCCCATGTCGAGTGGACTGCACACATCAGGCTGCACTACCCCCTGTTTGTGTTGCAAATGACCATCTCCCCTGTTTGCTTCAGCATGTTAAAAGAGTTTTTTCCCTAAAAGAGCATTCACGGGTGCGTCTTTTTAAAGACGATGTTGCATCTGGCAAACTTGACGTTGCGTCTTTATAAAGACGAGTTGGGTTTTGCTTCAGACAACGTGTCACCCGTGCGTTTCTGGATGCGGTCGTTGCCTGGCGCTGGGTGAATGGTCACGTTCGCTGCCTCACGTGCCTGGGGCAGCACGCTGAGGTGGCGTTCGTGGATGAGTCATCTTCTCACTGTGGATGCTCATCTCGGAGTTGCGGCCAGGCTCCGTTACCTCGACAAAGGGGCGGAGCTGTTGCCTCCGTCTCGATCTAGTTCTCGTCCTGGCTGCAGACAGGCGAGGTCTACTTCAGGCGGTAGCACGGCTGGTCTGAGGACTACAGTGGTGGCAAACCCTCAGGGGACCATCGCTCCTCTTGCGCTCCGCAACCAGTTGAGCTGCCAATGGAACGTGCTGGGCCCTCTAAATGGAGCGTACCAGCAGTATCCTTGGTGCTCCTCCCGACGACCAGATGTCGATCGCTGCATCGGAGGGTGAGCCGGAGCTTCTGGAGAGGAAGATTCGGCTGCGTTGCCGCTCCGGCGGTAGCAATGCCTGAGTCGGATCTGGAAGTGACGGCTATGCTTTCCCGGGCCACCGGAAGGGTAGGGCTCGAGTGGAGAAAGCCACCGTGTCCCGAACCCTCGAGGTTGGACGACTGGTTTCTCGGGGTAGCGTGTGCTGGTTCTCAGCGCCCTGCCCCGGGTGCCTCTCTCCCGGACGTGCATGAGGGGCTTACAGGTCGTGGACGGCACCTTTTACTGCCAGAAACCGACCTGCTAACTCCTCCTCCCTCACCACCCTCGGTGGTGCAGCTAGGGGTTACGGGGGTTCCCCCGGTGGAGCGGTCAGTTGCGATGCAAGTGTGTCCCTATACTGTCTCCACCCGGCAGGGCAAACCGTGCCTCCTCTTCCGGGCCTGTAGGTACTGGCGAGGCTTATGTGGCCTGTGGAGAGGCTGCCTCCACCTAATGCTACGGCGTTACTGCAGGTTCTTTTCAGGCTAAAAGCACTGAGGGACATGCACGGGGGTGGTTACGATCCGGAAGTTCTGAGAAGAGCTCCGTACCGCACCTGACCTCGCGCCACGAGCGACGAAGGTTATGGCACGGTCTCTGGGTCGTGCGATGTCCACACTTGTGGTCCAGGAGCGCCACCTCTGGCTGTGTCTGGTTGACATAGGGACGCCGACAAAGTCGGTTCCTCAAGGTTCCTGTATCCCAGACTGGCCTCTTCGGCGACGCAGCCGGTAACCTGGCCCAGCAGTTCCCGGCTGCACGGGAGCAGACTGAGGCGATCTAACACTTCCTGCCTCGGCGGGCAGCTGCTGCCTCCACCCGTCCGCCGGTTGCAGCGCCCAGCCTGCTCGTCGCCGAGGGCGGCCCCCTGCATCCACCCCTGCTCCCGCACCGCATCCGCAGCAGCCTCCAAAAGCGGTGCCGTAGAGCCAGGTGTAGGCAGGCCGCCCCGCCCGTCCTGGCCCCCGTCTACTGGCGGTAAGCAGAGGAGCAAGAGGCCTCGGGACGGGCGACCCAGAGAGAGAGGGAACTGCTTCGGGAGAGGGTAAGTGCATCTCTCCCTCCCCCGGAGGAGGGCCGGGTGGATAATCTGTTTTTTTTCAAAAATCTCGACAGGAAGCGGTTGTTTCTGTCTCTGGGTCCCAAGAGGGCTTGGAGAGTCATGGACGAATCAACTTCGAACCACACTCATCCTCCCTCTCGCCAGCAGGCAGCAGTGGGCGGTTCGAGAGCGTCATCAAAGGCTACTCACGCACCCTCTGCCAAATTATGGAAGCAGGTAAACGTGCACCGCACACTCAGACCCCTCCACGGTCCGCCACGGGCCAGGTCCCTGCATTCCACCTCGCTGCCCTACTGCGGGTACGTCGGTGGTCCCGATGGTCCCGCTTGTACGGTGTCTGGGTGCCGGGAGCTGCCCAGCCGTCTCGCTGGCTCCTGAGGACCATCTGACTCGGCTATGCGATTCAGTTCGCCCGGTGTCCTCCCAAGTTCAGGGGCATCCACCTCACAGCAGTGAAGGCAGCCGATGCCCATGACTTGTGAGAGGAATCTCTGTCCTACTGGCGAAGGACGTGGTGGTACCGGTCCCTCCAGCCGATATGAAGGCAGGGTTTTTCAGCCCTTACTTCATTGTGCCCAAGAAAAGCGGTGGGTTACGACCAATCTTGGGTCTGCGCATCTTGATGCTCAAGATGCTCATGCAGAACCGCGTCTTCGGATGCATCCGTCCCCAAGTTCGGTCTGCAGCATTGACCTGAAGACCCGTACTTCCATGTGTCGATCCTTCCGTGCCACAGGCCATTCCTGCGGTTTGCGTTCGAAGGACGAGCATATCAGTACAGGTCCTGCCCTTCGGGCTGTCCCTATCGCCCCGTGTCTTCACGAAAGTAGCGGAGGCAGCCCTTGTTCCCTTGAGAGATCAGGGCGTGCGCATTCTCAACTACCTCGACGACTGGCTCATACTGGCTCAGTCTCAGGATCAGTTATGCGAACACAGGGATTGGTGCTCTCGCACCTCAGCCAGTTGGGCCTTCGGGTCAACTGGGAAAAGAGCAAACTCTTGCCGATGCAGAGGATCTCTTTTCTCGGTATGGAGTTTGGATTCGGTCAATCAGACAGCGCGCCTCACGCAGGAACGCGCTCAGTCGGTGTTGAACTGCTTGAATACATTCAAGAACAGGACGCGGCACCACTGAAACAGTTTCAGAGGCTCCTGGGGCATATGGCGGCTGCGGCGGCGGTCACGCCGCTGGGGCTGCTCCATATGAGACCGCTTCAACACTGGCTCCATGGCCGAGTCCCGAGGTGGCCGTGGCAGAGCGGCACGCTGAGGGTCCAAGTCACTCCAGCCTGCCGCCAAACCTTCACCCCGTGGTCAGACCTTTCATTCCTTCGGGCAGGAGTGCTCCTGGAACAGGTCTCCAGGCACGCTGTGGTTTACACAGATGCCTCCGCCAAGGGCTGGGGGGCCACGTTCAACGGGCATGCAGTGTCAGGGGTTTGGACGGGTCCCCAACTGCACTGGCACATCAACTGCCTAGAGTTGCTGGCAGTACACCTGGCCTTGAACCGTCTCAAGAGACGCTCACGAGGCGAGCATGTACTAGTCCGTACGGACAACACGGCGACCGTTGCGTACATCAACCGACAAGGTGGTCTACGCTCCCGTCGCATGTCACAACTCGCCCGCCACCTCCTCCTCTGGAGTCGGAAGCATCTGAGGTCGCTTCGCGCCATTCATATCCCGGGCTTGCTCAACCGGACAGCCGACGAGCTGTCACGAGCTGCGCTCCCCGGAGAATGGAGACTCCATCCCCAGACGGTCCAGCTGATTTGGCGACGTTTTGGACTCGCACAGGTAGACCTGTTCGCGTCCCTAGAGACGTCACATTGCCAGTTGTTCTACTCCCTGACCGATGGAACACTCGGCACGGACGCACTGGCACACAGCTGGCCGCGGGGCCTTCGCAAATATGCATTTCCCCCAGTGAGCCTTCTCGCACAGACTCTGTGCAAAGGTCAGAGAGGAAGAGGAGCAGATCCTGCTCGTGGCACCATACTGGCCTACCAGGACTTGGTTCCCAGAGCTGATGCTCCTCGTGACAGCCCCTCCCTGGCAGATTCCTCTGAGGAAGGATCTACTGACTCAGAGACGGGGCACCTTATGGCACCCGCGTCCAGACCTCTGGAAACTTCAGGTCTGGTCCCTAGACGGGACGCGGAGGTTCTAGGTGACCTACCCCAAAAAAAAAAAAAAAAAGGTAGTTGACACCATCACTTCGGCGAGAGCACCGTCTACGAGACATGCTTACGCCTTGAAGTGGAACCTGTTCGTCGAATGGTGCTCTTCTCACAGAGAAGACCCCCGGAGATGCCCGATCAGAGTCGTGCTATCCTTCTTGCAGCAAGGGTTGGAGCGAAGGCTGTCTCCCTCCACCCTCAAGGTCTACGTGGCCGCGATTGCTGCCAACCACGACCCTGTGGAAGGGAAGTCGGTGGGGAAGCATGACTGGGTCGTCAGGTTCCTTAGGGGGGCTAGAAGGCTGAATCCTCCACGCCCCCCCCTCTATACCCTCTTGGGACCTGTCCTTAGTGCTTAGAGCACTACAACAGGGCCCGTTTGAGCCCTTGCAGACAGTCGAGCCCAAGTTTCTTTCAATGAAAACTCTGCTCCTGCTTGCACTGGCCTCCATCAAGAGGGTTGGGGACCTGCACGCATTTTCGGTCGACGATTCGTGCCTACAGTTTGGACCGGCGGATTCCCAGATAATCCTGAGGCCCCGGCCCGGCTATGTGCCCAAGGTTCCCACTACTCCATTTAGAGACCAAGTGGTGAGCCTGCAAGCGCTGCCCCCGGAGGAGGCAGACCCAGCCCTGGCTTTGCTTTGTCCCGTCCGAGCATTAAGACATTACGTTGACAGGACGCAAAGCTTCAGGACCTCAGACCAGCTCTTGTCTGTCACGGAGGCCGGCAGAAAGGGAATGCCGTCTCCAAGCAGAGGATGGCCCACTGGATAGTGGATGCCATCACCCTGGCTTATCAGGCACAGGGTGTGCCTTGCCCGTTCAGGTTGAGAGCTCACTCTACGAGAAGTGTAGCGTCCTCCTGGGCGCTGGCTCGTGGCGCCTCACTGACAGATATTGTAGAGCTGCGGGCTGGGCGACCCCTAACACATTCGCTAGATTCTATAGCCTTCGTGTGGAACCGGTTTCCTCCTGTGTTCTCACCTCAAACGGGTAGAAGCACTGAGGGGCCCCGGTTTCGGGTCGGCTTGCTAAAAACTGCTCCAGAGAGTCCACTGTAGACCCTGTCGAGCTCCTCCATCCCCTCGGCAGCTGGACGTGGCGGAGCGTCCGGCGCCAGGCCCTCACTCGATGAATCCTTGAGAACCGGTAGAGGGCTGGGTTCCATATGTAGAGACCGTTCGGATCCCATATGTGTATTTCCACGGTTAGCCTTAGAGCCCGTGTTTCCCGGCAGACTTCCTGCTACTCCAAGAGGTTACAATCACCTCCAATCTTCCATATGCATCTGACTATTGTCCATATGTGTAACTGCCTCTGAACCTCCCTCGGGAAGGTAAGGGCTTCCGCAGCGTCTCTGTTCTGAGCTGAACGGGTACGCTTTCCCAGTGTTATCCAGTCCTACTGAGTGGGTAGTGCCATAGCAACAGTAACGGATCTTCCTATGGGGGCCCTAACCTGCGCCAGAAAATAACGGCACAGGAGGCCTCCACGGGACACTGGAAGGGGCAGTATCCGTGGCCTTTTGGTAGGGATCCCAATTCGTCGGTCCTCCGACGTGACGTCGAGAGTGACCGACTGATAGGGAACGTCTCGGTTACGTATGTAACCCTCGTTCCCTGAAGGAGGGAACGGAGACGTCACGTCCCGTCGCCACGGCTCCTGTACCACCGCTGAGCGGCCGGTCCCCGGCTCGGCTCCTCAGCGAAAACCTGAATATGCGCTGCACCTGCTGCCTATTTATGCCCACGCTGTGATCAGCGGCAGCTGGATGCAATAATCGCATGCCAATGTGCATTGGCTCGTTTAGTTTACACTCGAAGTGGATTGGTCTCTCTAAGCGATATCCCAATTCGTCGGTCCTCCGACGTGACGTCTCCGTTCCCTCCTTCAGGGAACGAGGGTTACATACGTAACCGAGACGTTCTATCATGATGCATGTTCCAACAGTACTTTTTGTTACTCATTTTTATGCAAGAAACAAGTTGTCACAGAACAAATATGCCACAGTATAAACTTATTTGCATGTGTGGCTGTTGATAAGTGAACAGATGTGGTTTTGGTTCCCCTATGCCAAAAATAACACGTGCATCCTTCCATTAAACTCTTTTATTTTTATATTTGTATCATTTTTGAGCCATTGCATTTTCTATTAGTGTTAGCAATGGGATCAAACCTCAAAAGCAATAGCAATATTATATCAATAGTATATATAGCAATATCAATTTTTGCTAATTTGTTAAAATATAAATATTAGATGAAAAACTAAAACTAAATTAAATAAAGTAAACTAAAATGAACTAAAAAAAAATAAGAACATTGTTTTTACTATCTAAAAATACAAGTAATGTTGCCCAGGCAATTAACTGAAATAAGTTGCCATTGCAATATTAATACAATTAAATAAATACAAAAATTAAATTGACTAACAAAATAAAATAAGTAAAACTGAACTATAGCTAAAACTATGAGCAATAGTAATGGTGAAAATTGGTTATTATTGTAAACTAAAACTTAAAAACATTTTTGTTAATTACATTTTTTTGTTAAAATATAATTATTTCAGGCAAAATTTCTCAAATGTAATAAAATTAAAATAAAGTACTGCTGTCAGACAATTAATCACATCCAAAGTAAAAAAAATTGTTTACATAATATATGTATGTTTACTGTATATGTATTGTATATATATAAATACACACTCATACAATAAATGTTTGCATGTATATATTTATATTCATATATTTTATATCAAATTATATTTAAAATATAAACATAACATATTTTTCTTAAATATATACATGCATGTGTTTGTATTTATATACACAGTACACACACATATATTATGTGAACAAAAACTTTTATTTTGAAAAATTTTAATTGTTTGACGGCACTAAAATAAAGTCAAATAAAATGTATTTACTCAGTGAAACAATAGTGATGCTTGATATTTTGACTGTGGTTATGGTTTTGTGACGTGTGCAGGTATTATCGTGGCGCGGTCGGCGCGCTGCTGGTGTACGACATCGCCAAACATCTGACGTATGAAAACGTGGAGCGCTGGCTGAAAGAGCTGCGAGATCATGCCGACAACAACATCGTCATCATGCTGGTGGGGAATAAGAGCGACCTGCGCCACCTGAGAGCCGTCCCCACCGACGAGGCGCGCGCTTTCTCAGGTACAGCCGACCCTAGAGACACAACACATCAGTCCTCTGAGGAGGAGAACTGCTGCGCCTTCTAGAAATAATGCAAATCTGTGGAGAAGTATTTCAGATTGTTAAAGGTATAGCTCAACCAAATATGAAAATGTGCTCACACTCGGGCCATCCAAGATTAGGATGAGTGTGTTTCTTCATCAGGTTTGGAGAAATGCGTCACTGCATCAGTGTCTCAGCAATGGATGCTCTGCAGTGAATGGGTGCCGTCAGAATGAGAGTCTGATAAAAACATCACAATAATCCACAGCACTCCAGTCCATCAGTTAACATCTGGAGAAGACAAAAGCTGAAACAAATCCATCAAGATGTTTTAAACTTCAAACCATAATCCATAATAACGCTTCCTCCAGAGAAAGTGTTCTAGTCTGAATCAGTAGAGAAATCTGCACAGATCAAGCATAGGTTATAGAGATCGAATGGTGTATCAGTTTATCGATATTTCTCCCGATATTTAAGCATTTTACCATAATTGGATATCGGTTCTGTAAATTTTTAATTTATTTATTTTTATTATTTGTCACATACATAATTATACAGTGTATAACCAGCAGTGAAATTTAGTTCTCTGCATTTGACCCATCCAAGAACACACACACTTGGAGCAGTGGACACACACACACACACACACACACACACACACACACACACACACACACACACACACACACACACACACACACACACACACACCTGGAGCAGTGGACACACACACACACACACCTGGAGCAGTGGACACACACCCACACCTGGAGCAGTGGACACACACACACACACTTGGAGCAGTGCACACACACACACACACACACACACACACACACACACACACACACTTGGAGCAGTGGACACACACACACACCTGGAGCAGTGGACACACACACACCTGGAGCAGTGGACACACACACACACACACCTGGAGCAGTGGACACACACACACACACACCTGGAGCAGTAGACACACACACACACACCTGGAGCAGTGGACACACACACACACACACACCTGGAGCAGTGGACACACACACACACACCTGGAGCAGTGGACACACACACACACACACACCTGGAGCAGTGGACACACACACACACACACACACACACACACCTGGAGCAGTGGACACACACACACACACACACCTGGAGCAGTGGACACACACACACACACACACACACACACACACACACACCTGGAGCAGTGGACACACACACCTGGAGCAGTGGACACACACACACACACCTGGAGCAGTGGACACACACACACACACCTGGAGCAGTGGACACACACACACACACACACACACACACACACACACTGTTCACTCAGGAGAAGCTCCAGCACGACCACCACATGTAACTTTATACAAGATTCACTCGTTTGAAACACGCTAAATTATATTAACATTTACTATAGAACCATTATTTCTCCAATAAACATCTAAATAAATACATCTCTATCTAAATTAATGATTTATTATCTCCACAAGCGATCAGTTTGAGTATAGTTCTGTGTAAATAGATAAACCGCTGTCAGCAGTTTTCATAATTTAGACAAAAACATTTTAATAATTCTGTTAAAACAGTTAAGAAATGCAATAAAATACGATGTTTTGTTTGTTATAGCTTATTTCAATATTCCAGAGAATATTATTCAGTGAATTATTCTTCACTCTTTAGTCTATTAAACAGCGTTTAAACCTAAAACTGTAGTTTATAATGAAGTTGATATGACTTCTGTCCTTTATTTTCTTCATTTGAAAACATTAGACATACTTTTGCTTATTGTTAATATCAGTGTTGCTGATGATGCTTTTTATAAATAAAATGTTTTTATTGTTGTAATTTGAAGATAAAATTTTACATGAAAATGTTAATTTTCAACAGTTTTTTGTTGTTAAGATGACTGAAAGAGAAGAATGGACTTCACTTTATAACAGTAAATAAATATCGGTTCTGAATATCGGTTATCAGGTACATAAACATGCAAATAATCGGTATCGGTTATAAATAATCATGTGTCTGGATTTTCACCTGAGAGACAACAGGAGATGGACTGTTTCACTGCAGGAAGCATTATTATGGATTATGGATTCATATTTTAGCCGGAAGTGACAGTTCTTACAAACACAGCTTTTGTCTTCTCCTGGTATTAACTGATGGACTGGAGTGGTGTGGATTATTGTGATGTTTTTATCAGACTCTCATTCTGACGGCACCCATTCACTGCAGAGCATCCATTGCTGAGACACTGATGCAGTGACACATTTCTCAAAATCTAACTATTCCTTTAAAAACAGTGTAAATATTTGCTCTGACAATGATTCATAATTCTTATGTTCTTGTTTAGGATAAGAAATGAACTTGAACTACATTGGTTATTATATTAATCAGAACCTAAATGATATCAACCTCGAACAGAACAAAACATCTTCATTAAACCATTCTGATAAACGCTGTTCAAGAGAAACTAATACTTGTATTCAGCAAGGATGCATTAAATTGATCACATTTATATTGTAGCAAAATATTCTATTTCAAATTAAGGCTTTTGAACTTTTCTGTGAATTCAGCTGTTTTAAATTAAAATAATATTTTGCTGTTTTTACTGTATTTCTGATCAAATACATGCAGCCTTAGTGAGCAGAAGAGACTTCTTTCAAAAACATAAACATTGCTGCATGCTACAGAAATTCACTCAGCACACGATTCATTCTGTGTGAAGCTTGATGTTGTCAGTGGATATTTTAAAAGCAGGTGAATATTAAACATCTTCTCCTTGCTTCCAGAGAAAAATAACCTGTCTTTCATCGAGACGTCCGCTCTGGACTCGACTAACGTGGAGGAGGCCTTCAAGAACATCCTCACAGGTACAAACCCAACTCAAGCATCAGTCCAGTCAAACGCTTCCTCACAGCAGCAATAAACCAAATAACACGATTCCATGACGGCTCCAGTGCCGTCTTATGTGACATTAATAGTGCAGCTTCTGCCATCTGGTAAGCTGCGATTGCCTGCCAGGAATTATGGGGATTTTAGACGGGTGTTAGGGTGAATCCCATTTCTCTGTCTTACTCCTTCCCCTGAGTTGTGCGCGTTCACGTGAGAGTAAGGGGTAGTTCTGGTTTTGATCGAGGGGTAGGGGTAAGAGCAAGGGGTAGATACCCCTCAAAACCAAGCATATTCGCGAGCTTATTTGAAACCAAGCGGTACCAGAACACACTGATCCAGATCATCCAGAGAGTATTTACAACTTAAATCATTGATTTAATATTACGACAGTCTTGTTTTGTGCTCTATACAGTCCTGTAACTTACATATATATTTGCAGCCATGCTCTTAATTGAAACGTTTTTAAAAATTGCTATTTTTCCACGCTAACATTACATTGCTGATTTGCACAACAGTCCCGCGTTTCTCTGAATAGAGAAAACATCACTAAAACCCTCGACAAACACACACTTTTAGACGGAGAGTTTGTGATCAAACACACACTTTTAGACGGAGAGTTAGTGATCAAACACACACTTTTAGACGGAGAGTTTGTGATCAAACACACACTTTTTAGAGGTCTGCTACCCGACCCGAACCCGCGGGTCCCGAAATACTTTCGGGTTTCGGTTAATGTTTAATGGATAGCTTCGGGCTCGGGTCGGG
Organism: Schizopygopsis pylzovi; assembly: GCA_027422435.1. Taxonomy (NCBI): domain Eukaryota; kingdom Metazoa; phylum Chordata; class Actinopteri; order Cypriniformes; family Cyprinidae; genus Schizopygopsis; species Schizopygopsis pylzovi. The sequence goes on along the minus strand of CM049826.1, from coordinate 1,910,526 downwards.
TTCGGGTTTGTAGCTAAACCAAAACTATATGCAGAGGCTTCGCTGCTTTCATAGACGCACACACACACATTGCACACAGATATCAGAGATTGCGCAGCGCACAAACAGCACGGAAACTTTTATTAGTAAAATAGCTTCGACAGGCTACTGACTCGCAAGTCACAACATTATAGTTATCTGCAATGAGGCGGCAAAATCGCTGTTTTTGAAGTAACTAAGCCTCATTGCTTGTAGAGAGAGACGCGCAGACGCAGGTTCACATGCACGCGCAACATTCATCTCTCTCTCTCTCTCTCTCTCTCTCTCTCTCTCTCTCTGTCTCTGTCTCTGTCTCTCTCTCTCTCTTTCTCTCTCTCTCTCTCTCTCTCTCTGTCTCTGTCTCTGTCTCTCTCTCTCTCTCTCTCTCTCTCTCTCTCTCTCTCTCTGTCTCTCTCTCCCTCCCTCTGTCTCGGTCTCTCTCTCTCTCTCTCTCTCTCTCTCTCTCTCTCTCTCTCAAATAAATGATTAATTCATTCAAATAAATACAATCTTATTTAAGATCTTATGTCTGATTTAAAGTAGACAGAATGCTAACGAGCCTTAACTGACAAAAAATGACCATAATTTGCACGGTCATTATCTTCTTGTCCATACAAAAATCATAAACTCGGCAGAATGTATGTGACCGCTGCACCTGATGTTCACAAACTTTCATAACTGGTAAATGTTTGTGAAATGGCAGAGCCTTGATTAATCTGTTTCTTTGCATGCAATCGTGAAATGCAACCTTTTTTCTTTTTTTTAAGTTATTCGTTGTGGGGCGGGGGGGGGGGATTTCGGGTCGGGTTCGGGCTCTAAGTTTAACTGTGCCGCTCGGGTCGGGTCAGACGATCTCGGGTACGGGCCGGGTTCGGGCTTCAGTTTTGAGCCCGTGCAGACCTCTAATACTTTTAGACGGAGAGTTTGTGATCAAACACACACTTTTAGACGGAGAGTTTGTGATCAAACACACACTTTTAGACGGAGAGTTTGTGATCAAACACACACTTTTAGACGGAGAGTTTGTGATCAAACACACACTTTTAGACGGAGAGTTTGTGATCAAACACACACTTTTAGACGGAGAGTTTGTGATCAAACACACACTTTTAGACGGAGAGTTTGTGATCAAACACACACTTTTAGACGGAGAGTTAGTGATCAACACTTGTCTCTGGTGACGTAGCAGCAGCTAGCGACGATGTATGATGACGTAACAGTAACCAAGTGGCGTCTCGTTTCATAGGGGGATGTTTTCACCCCTAGCGCTTACCACTCGGTCTCGAGGGACGAGGGGTAAGACGAAGGGGAAGGGGTAAGACAGAGAAATGGGATTCACTCTAAATATTCACACTTAAAATGAGGCGATTCCATAACCATTCTTTACTAGATGATGCAGCGCAGCATCGGGTCTACGATTTGGCCATGATTCAGAGTGATTCAGATAAAACTATTAAAAACATTTTTGTTTACTGAAATAAATCAAACAAAAATATTAGTTGAAAACCCCAAAGCAAAATAAATAAGGTTAAGTTGGAGTATATATAAAATGAAGAAATAATAAAAAAACATTACTGAAAATATATATTATATGAAGAAATATATATATATTTTTTTTCAATGATGAAATATATAGCGAAAAATAGTCTTTCATTTAACTGAAAAATGCAAAAAATGTTGATACATTTAAAAATCTACTTATACTTTATGAAACTGAACTTCTTTTTTAATTAATTATATGCAGTAGGCTAATAAACATGTAAACTAGAGCTGCACGATTCTGGACAAATTCAGTTTTTTTTTTATATATAAATTGGAGATCACGATTCTCACAAAATTACGTAATTTACTAGACTAAATGTCCATTGCTTGAGTCTTTAAAAAATACATATATTCATTTGAACAAAATAAAATAAATGGAGTCAGTGTTACTTCATAAAGACTTATAG
>CM049826.1:1901059-1903559 GCA_027422435.1 Schizopygopsis pylzovi | reverse complement strand
TTTTTCATCAAACAAGTGCAGTCCTGGTGAGCAGAAGAGATTCTTTCAAAAACATTTACATTCAATTATTCACCGAAAATCTGACCTTTTTTAGTTTTTTGTTGATTTTCATGTGATTTTTCATCCATGGCTGGTTTCTTCGTGTCATCGCTGGATGAAAAGAAACACCACACAATCAAAACACAAGCATAACAAATAAAACGATGACAAAAAAATCATGAAAAACAAATGATGTTAACTGACGATGCATTTCTAGGGTTAAATGACCAGTATCAGAAGTAGATATTAAACATAATTCATCATAAAAAATATTTTTCTATGGCAGGTTTCAATTTTACAAATAATAATAAAATACTAAACTGGAAGAAAATAAACAAGTCAGATTTCATGCTAAAATCAAAATAAATATGGTAATATTTTGCATAAAGAATTAGATTTTAATATTTTTTTCAATGCAGTATTTGCACAATACAATGTCTCTCAAATTCTCATTATGGTAAAGAAAAAACTAAACAACAATAAATAAAGCTGTTATCCTATTGGTTGTATATTAAAACACGGTACATTTCACTGAAGTATGAAACATTGTAAAGCTATTTTTAAACCTGATGTCTGTAATGATGTGTATATAAGACAATGTAAATATTATATCATAAATGTGGCCGACACTCTTTGCATGTCATTTGTTTTTACCCAGAATACACTAAACGTGCTTTTAGACCTGAGAAGAAACAGATTCACTCACACAAAAGCACAGATTGAAATGCAAAAATCAACAGTTATTTTCCATATAGTCTTTATTGGTTTGGTTTGTTTTTATTTTTCCATCATCATTAATCTGAACAGACACACAGGCCGTGGATGTTTAGTGTTAGAGACACTTACAGACGTTCACATGCACCAGAGAAGAATGAAAAAGCCTAAAGTACAGCACAGGCCAGTGACCACAAATACACACCGTCTCACACACACATTAGTTAATACTCAAACACTGGAGCTTCACGGAAGAACTGCAAACCAAACGCCCTGAACATGCACTTCACACTACACTTGAAAACATTATACTACACAGACTCATGAAGCATGAGAAATGGGATTGATTTTGATCATATTGAGGATGTCATTGCTGAAATATTCTTTCACTGCCCAAACAAGGCCATTTAATCATGTAAAACCCAAACTGAGCATTGAAGACGTGATGCACGTTCAATTAAATTAAAACACATTAAAATGGACAGACATTTTTTTTGAAAGTATTGCCCTAGACTTATAAACATATCAATAAAATCTTAAAAATATATCCAATTTTAGCTCCATTTTAAGTGCTTTAGTAGACTTTTCTTTGATTTTACAATATAAGAATGAGTCTGAATTATTTTCACGTCAGATTCTGTATTTTAACATATATATACTGTATATAAATTCCTGTTATGATTATGATATTCAGCACATCTGAAATTAGCCTTTAACAAAAAAAAATACATGGAAAATATAAAACACTATAAAGTTTTCAGACATCCATAAAATTACACATAAAATATGACATTAAATAAAACATTATTTTAAAAGAAAAATGATCATAGAAACTCTTTGTTTAAAAGAGTAAAGCATAAATGTAAGCGTGGGCCGTTTCGAGTCGTTCACAAACACAGATTATCAATATTAATATTATAACACTTCAGAATTCATGTTGAATGATTACAAACATACTGTACACTCTCGATCACTTCCAAAACATCTGTGAGATTGTCATTATAGATATCGACTCCATAAAAATAGATTGTTTTCCAGAAACATTATAAGATGCTTAAAATAAGATGCATTTATTTGAGAAGCAAAATGTTATGATATCGTGAATGAAGTACTTTTCATACTTCACTGGGAATGTTAATAATAATAATAACTATATTAAATTAAACTTCTAATTATAAATATAATTATAAACTTTTTTATAAAATAATTTGTTCTAATAGTAATAATAACTTTAAAATAATAAATAAAAGAAAAAAATAAAGAACTATACTAAATTATAAAGCTATAAAACTGTAATAGACATTCATAAAATTATATCGATAAAAGATGACAATAAATAAAACATGTTTTTAAAAGGAAACAAATATGCTGGTAACTGTTTCTAGAATGGAATATGTATTTTTTTATAATATATATATAATAAATTAATAATAATAGCTCTAAAAATAGAAAAAATTATAAATTCTAATTATAAATTCTAAAGTTATAAAATTATAATAGACATTCAAAAAATGTAATTCTCATGTAAATGCATCTCGTTTTAAGGATGTTTAAGAATTATTTAAAAACAAGACAAAAATATTGTTTGAATGTATTTCTGCAGTGTGTTGACCTGAATGGAGATAATTCTACATGTTTTATGAAGACAATCTGACACCGTTTAACAGACCAACAGTGATCTATAATATTATGAAAAATAAACAGAGAAAGTAATATATACAACGGAGCAGATCTGACTGAGAAATGA
>CM049826.1:1888559-1896059 GCA_027422435.1 Schizopygopsis pylzovi | reverse complement strand
ACACACACACACACAGACACGCACGCACACACACACACGACAGCACACACCAGACACACAGACACAGACACGCACGCACACACAGACACAGACAGCACGCACGCACACACACACAGACACGCACGCACACAGACACGCACGCACACACGCACACAGACAGACACGCACGCACGCACGCACACAGACACACACGCACGCACAGACACGCACGCACGCACGCACAGCACGCACACACAGACACGCACACACGACACGACACGCACGCACACAAGACACGCACGCACACAGACACAGCACACACACACGCACACACAGACACGCACGCACGCACACAGACACGCACGCACGCACAGACACGCACGCACACAGACACGCACGCACACAGACACGCACGCACACACACACGCACACACAGCACGCACACACACACACACACACACACACACACACACACACACACACACACAGGAGCGGGATGAGGAATGAGTAAATAACAGAGACGGACAGGAAGGAAGAGAGAGAGAGACAGGAAACAGATCATGATGATGCTGATGAATGAAATAGATTTCAGATTGAGGCTGACATGAAATCAATCCATTTTTAAAGAGACACAACACTCGTCTTCATAATCTTTCATCAGAATGAAATGATTTGCTTTTCCTTTTCAGCTCTTATTGAAATCAACTTCTGCTTGCTTGTGTCTTATTGAAAGTCCTTGTGACTCAGAAATACGTCATATTAAAGACGTCAAACTAGCTGCATGAACTATTTCATGTTGACTTTAAAGAGCACAGTGCACAGAATATCACAACAAATAAATATGACCAGCACTGAAAACAAGAAATATGTAATAGAATATATTTAATATTACATTTAAAATATGGAATTATAATATTGTTTAAGTCGCCAAGTATTACAAATATAACTTTCACTTTTAAAATGACCATGACTTTGGATAACATAAATATGTACATTTTCATATTCTATTTATATTATTATATAGTTTTATTAAATATATATTACAATTGTAATATGTTATAATTTATATAATATATTTTTCACAATATAAATTACAATCATAATTATATTTACATTATATAATATTTTATATTATATAGTAAGTGTGTGTATATATATATATATATATATATATATAAATTCATATAAATATTATATTATTATTAATATGTTGTTATTGTGGAAATGACCATAGCTTTAATGGATAACTTAAATATGTAAATGCGAAATCAAAGACAGATATACAGAGATAAGCTAAACATGGAAAATAAACTAGAGAGAAAATGATCTCCAACAGAGAGGAAACCACAGCATGAGATTAACAGAGAACACACACACACACACACACACACACACACACACACACACACACACACACACACACACACACACACACACACACACACACACACACTCTCTGTGTCTCATGCTAAAATCCACACGACACCAACACATTTTCAAACACATGGTCACTGTGTCCAAACCGGCCTGAAGAGACACAGTCAGGTCACACTGAGCAGCTGGAAACCTGTCAGGTCATGCGGTTTAACTTCAGGACCTTCGATCAGAATATCAGTTTACAAGAGCTTCACCTGAAAGCTTTAAAGCCTCCAAGATGAAGACGAGTCACACACACACGCACGCACACACACACCGCACGCACGCACGCACACACACACACACACACACACACACCCACACACGTGTGTTACCTTCATAACTCCACTAGATCATCCAGACTAGTCACTCTGTGGAACATGACTCATATTTAGCTCCACACCACATGAAGTTAACATTAAATTTAATTGAAATTAAATCTAAATAAAATATTGTTAACATTAAATTAAATGAAAATTAATTTTATTTAAGTTAAAACCTGAATGACGTTAAAGAGCACATCAGGAATATCAAACTAAAGCTTACTATATACAAAGTCCATAGATGAATACATCTCATATACATGTACAAAAGATGTTACGTATAATACAAGATACATTACATACATACACAAAATAACCATGTTGTTCACATTTTCAAAAGTACATCATTTGTGTTTTCGTGGAACTGCTGCTGACACCACTGATAGTGTAACACTGATCATGAAACTTAATTTATTAATTATGACAGACATTAGCACCGCTGTAACAGAGCTGACTGCAATTAAAAGAATTCCTGATGAAGTTCTTAAACATCCTCCCAGCAGTAATGAACTAACAAATCCAGAACGCTGGTTTGTTCTGGTTTCAACGCTCATATGCTCACAAAGTAGACTGTCAGTGGAGGAGGCGAGACTCTTCACTCCAGAGACCCCGGCTCTGGGACTTCTGAGAGATCCCGGCTGCTGCTGTTTCCAGGACTGGAGCCCGGCTCTGCTGCTCCAGGGGCCGGAGCTGACTCCAGAGACCCCCGGCTCTGGGACTCTGAGAGACGCTGTGTGTTTGGACTGGAGCCCGGCTCTGCTGCTCCAGGAGGACTCCGGACCGCTGCTGAGAGACGTGACAGGTTGGCCCACCGTGACTCTGGGACTCTGAGAGACGCTGTGTGTTTGGACTGGAGCCCGGCTCTGCTGCTCCAGGGGCCGGAGCTGACTCCAGGGTCCCGCTTTCTGTCAGAGGAGCAGGAAGAGTCGTCTGGGAGACGGTTTCCTGGGCAACGGGTGCTGAGACGAGGTCATCAGTGTCTGGAGGAGGAACGTCCGTCACCGCGCTAAAAAAAGAGAAGAGGGAAAATATGGCCAAAAATGATTAAGACTCAAATCTTTTTATAATAGAGGTAAAATGTTAAATAATCATTAGCTTGTAATTAATGAAATATATATTTTTTAATATATATATATATATATATATCTCACAGATCCACCGCTTCAACAACAGCCCAGAAAACTGATGCATATTTCATAAATCCAGCAGAAACAGACGGTCTGCAGTAACACTCTCCGGTCCATACGACCAAAACCTTCACCTGGATCTCACAGATCCACCGCTTCAATAACAGCCCAGAAAACTGATGCATATTTCATAAATCCAGCAGACAGTCCTCTGCAGAGTGATTCGAGATGCACTAATCATAATCTCACATACTGTGTAGAAATATCACATGAAGCACAGTCTGAGAGCTGTTTGGTCAGGATAATGTACAGCTGGTCATAATCCCAAATAATCCAGCAGGCTGATCATCGTCACACTCAAGAAAATATTCAGGCCTACATTTAGGACTTGTATATTTGAACTGCATCTACAATTTACATCCATTTGGATTACACAGTTTTAACATAAACTAAATTAATCTGATGCATATGCATGATGCAGTTATTAACTCTCAAAACAACAAAACAGAAATCTGACACGTTTCTTACATGTTTCCTCTATATGATACAAAAAATATGCATCACATTAAGTTTATTAGTTTAGGTTAAAACTACATTAAATGCAATCTAAATACATGTTAAATGAGTACAGAAATATTTAGTGTACAGCTGGCATAATAAAATAATTCCAGAACATATTGCTGATAACTATCTGTACACTCAAGTTAAAATACTTTTGTGTACATTTAGTGACTTTAATGTTTAACTGAATATACAATGTAATCTGTTTTTTTTGTTTAATAAGATTTAATATCATATTATGATATTTTGTTGAGCATATGCATAGATGACAGTTTATTTTGTCTCAAAAGAAATTCATTTTACACAGAAGTGTGCACTGACAACAATGTCTCATTATCCATACAACACAACCTGAAAACAATAAAATAGTATAATGTCTGTTCCTATGTTTAAACTCAATGCTGTGAAAAAATTACCTGAAATTATCCTAAATAGTAATTAACTGAAGCAAATGAGGAAGATGAAAAAGATGGAGTGAGAATGGGCACTTTGAATATTTGTAACGATAAAGCTGAAATAATCATTACTAGGAAATTAGTATTTTAAAAGAGTTCATTAAAACTTAAAAATTATGAAAAAATAAATGGCCATAAAAGAAGGTATAAGGAAGATGGAAATAGGTAAAGACACTATGAGTTTAGGAAACTGTAACTGTCACAGGCTTTATACATACCTAAAATATCGCGTTGAAATTGATGCTCATCAATGTAATCTCAAGGTACTTAAAACCACTTAAGCTCTCTCTTACTAATCCCGACTGTTTGAAGCCTCTAACATTTAGCTTTGAAGTTAAGATGTAAAAAATTGGCACACCATGTACCAAAATATGTTGATAGTCCAAAAAAGAATTTGTATCACTGTTTTTGAGTAACACAAGAATAGCTGTGTCATCTGCATATTTAAAATAATGAATATTAGTAAATGGACTCTGACAATCATTCGTATAGAGAATGTAAAGGAATGGACTTAACACACATCCCTGAGGGACCCCAGTATTAAGAACAACAGTGGGTGACAATGAATTGTCCACTTTTACCACTTGAGACCTATTAGACAGAAAATGATCAATCCAGTGAATTAATGGTGATGGAACTTGCAGGCCCTGTAATTTCTTAATTACCCTATGACGCTGGATTGAATTAAAGGCAGAACAAAAGTCAATAAAAATACATTTCCAGGGGTGTCCAAGTGTTGAAGCAACCAATGCAGAAGACAGGCCACTGCATCATCTGTACCTATTTTCTGCTTGTATGCAAATCGAAAAGAATCCAGAAATGGTGAAACATATGGAAGAATTATATTTTGGACCAGTTTCTCAAAACATTTCATGATGATTGAGGTTAACCGGCCTGTAATGATTTAACTCCGATGGATGTGATTTTTTGGGAACAGGAATGACAATTGATGATTTCCATATGACAGGTATTCTTGAATAACTAGTCATTTTCATCAATTGCTGTAAGATGTGTTGTTGTTAGCTAAATAAGAGCACTGCTGCTGTGAGATTGACATGCGTGTTAAGTGTCTGCACGTACTGAGTCAGAGAGACGTCTGGCTCTTCTCTCTCTCTCTTCACCTCCACCTGCACAGTGATGGTCTGCTGCTCTTCCTCATGTACATCCACCACCTCACGTGTCCTGTGAAAACAAGCACACTGAAACACTCACTCAAAACACATTTACATGAGAAGCAAAAACTGAATACAAGGAACAAAGACTTTTGACCTGAGCCAATGGACACTTATAATAATAATAATCATTTAAAGAGAAAAACTGATGATTTTTCTTCACCCACTGGCAGCTATTTTTTCTTGTTTTCAGCAAAAAAAACATTTTTTCAATTAAATTAGAAAAGCTATTTTCACTCAATTTGATGAGTTTTTCCTGAACATCGTAGGTCATTTAGCAAGCTAATATAGAAGTTAATTGAATACATCTTGACTCAAACTATTGATAATCCTGCTGATGTAAAGCCACAGTTCAATATAGTTTATTAACAATATTATAACAATATGAAGCTCACCTTCTCTCAGCGTCTTTCAGAGACAGTGTGCGTCTTCTGTGAAAACATTCAAACATATCATATCCAAGTGGGGAAAATAAGTTTATATATGATTTTTACTGCATTAATTATGCCTCGTAATACACATTACACTGCATTGTATGATCTCATGAATAATTATTACCACAGTTATAATATAATACTTATCTATTCATTGTTACACCTATAGAAAGCACAGTATTAAAGCATCTTCAGATGCATCAAGCAATCTGAAAATATTATAATGCATTTTAAATGTGTATTTATTTATATATGGAATATATAATGCATTGTAGGTTACATTATGAATGCATTATACACGAAGGCTTCACGTGAAGTGTTACTGTTGCTTCTTATTTCATGACTGAATATGAAATCCTCTCTGTGAACGAGTGATTCATGTTGACCTGTAGCGCGGGTGCTCTGTGCTGTCGGACGGAGAGCGTTCTGGGATTGATATGGAGGTGTTGGAGGACAGAGTCGTGGCCACAGACGCCGTGGTGGCTTCCTCGAACGACGGAGGAGTGCAGGACTGCAGACCTGAGACAACGAAAGAACAAAAGCTGTTGCTCTTTTGTGCTCAACAGAAGAAAGATCCCATTCGAGTGGAGGATGAGTGAATGATGACGGATGTTCATTTCAAGCAAAGAGTATAGAATACCAAGAGGCGAAACTCTGTAGTGATACGGGTAACAGTCTATAGATGGCGCTGCGGAGGCGCTGCCGCCATTTTGGACTGACAACTGCGGAAAGTCGCTAGAAGATGCGAGGCAAGTGGGCGAAACGCAAGCAGTGTGCTGCTATAAACTGCAGCAATTATCAATTATTAATCAATCTCTTCACTAACACAATTGCCGCTGATGGTTTTGATCTCTATTGCTTATGACATTTTGATCTATTACTTTTTTCAGTTAAATGTGTGCACTTGATACATGACAGAAATTACAGAAACTTCACAATAGTTGGTGGAGTCCTTGATACAATGTGTGCAAGTTGTTCATATTTTGTGATATTTGAACTTTTTTATAAATGTTATGAATGTGTACCATTTATTTTATTATTTTTATTTAAAAATAAACATTGTGAATAAATATATATGACTGTGTCTACCTCTATTAAATCACTACCAAACATCACATCTGGTAATTTCATGACCTTAAGTTTTTAATTTAACGAGGAAAATGTACATAGAACATGGATATGGGTAAGTGAAGGGTTTGCAGTAATTTTATCTTTTTACTTGGCAAACAGTATGAAGCAGTCTAGTCAATTGGTGGAGGGGACCTATCTATAATCTTTATATTTAAGTATTACATACATATGTAACACCCCCCGACACGGGTCCGCACCGTCCCAACTCGTTCTTGTTCCGAGCGGGTCTCGAACCCGGGATTCCGGCGCGGGAGGCGGGCGCTTAACAAGGAACGCCAAAGGCTACAGCCTCTAGTGTCAGGTTTACACACAGCCCTTACTGGCATACACATCTGTTACACATACATGAAATGTCTTATTGTAAGTTGGTCAAGCGTGACTGGCTGCTATTATTCTACGGCGTTTTTGTGTATTGTCAGTCCAAAATGGCGGCGGCACAGTCATGTCATGGGCGCAACTGTTGCTATGGAGCGTTCTATTGAGTTTCGCCTCTTGGGCTTCTATATTCTTTGTTTCAAGTGAACGTTCCATTTGATCACTTCCTGAACATTATGGGATGTTACTTTTAAATCAACATTCTGAAACATTTAAAAAAACGTCCAACAAATCTATGAATAATGCATATATAATGTTTTTGTACTTACATTTTGAGAAAATGATTAAAGACCAGATCAAATTGAACGAATATTCTATTAACATTAATGCCAGAACATTTGTTCATAACTTTGAGAGAATATGTCCAGAACATTTGTTCATAACTTTGAGAGAATATGGCCAGAATTATTTGCTGAGCTGCATACTGTGCAAAATACACTGTGAAATGTCAATATTTTTTATTGCATATGATACTAAAGTGCGTATGAAAATTTCAAAAATTTCAAAGTTTTGAAAATAAAACTTTT
>CM049826.1:1871059-1886059 GCA_027422435.1 Schizopygopsis pylzovi | reverse complement strand
TCAAAGTCTAATTCAATTCAATTCATTACAATTTAATAACAGCTACAAGGCACAAGCACAATATGTTATGTAAAACACAATTCAAAATATTGCCACAATTTTGGCAATAAAACAATTAAAGTAAAATAAAATTAAAATTAAGTCTTAAAAAGTAGTTATTTTGTAAACTACACATTTATAGTTTAATAATTATATTAACAACAATATCAGCTATAGGGCACCTGCACCACAAAACACAATTTTTAAATTCTATTATGCCCAATTAGGTTAAAACAAATATTGGCACGATTTTGAAAATGAATAAAGAATGTATTATTTAGTAATAATATTAAGGTTTGAGATTTGTATGGAATTAAAACGAAGCATGTTTTATTGTGGAAGTTAGTGTTTATACTGTAGATGCAGAAGTTGATTATGATGCATTATAACGATGATGATAGATAAGTTTTATTTGTCCTCATATGTAACACGAGGACAACTACACACACTTATCACAATACAACCACAACCAGTTATGCCCCCCCCCCTTTCAAAAAAATGAATAAATAATAATAATGTCTGCTTTCCTATGTGTTTAAACTCGTATCGCTGTAGGAACAAAACTCTTACTGAAGTTAGTCCTCTTACACATACGGTAATCTATACCTGCGGCCAGATGAGAGAAGGAGGAAATAACGATGGAGTGGATGATCTGGGTCATTTAGGATTATGTGTGCTTTCCGAGTCGTAGCTGAAGTAACGCAGTCAGATAACTTAGGAAATTAGGTATCTTTAAAAGAGTGTTCCTATTAACCACTGTAAGCATATGAAAAAAAACTAATGGCACCATACATAAGAACTGGCTCAATAATACTCCGATACAGGAGAAGAAGGAGATGAGGCTGATGATGTATTTGTGTTTCTCACCCCGTCATGCACCAGAGCCTTCCACGTGTGCTCCAGCTTCTTTATGAGTCTGCAGAAAAACACAAACATCAGCTGCGCTTCACAGACCGAGTGTCCTGATGGAGAACTTAACGCAGTCTTACAGCGGTTACATAAGAGCATCCTCTGTGTGAGAGTCACTGAAGAGCTCAAACACACACTAACAGAGAGAATACACAACACTACAGGCCACCTGCACCGTCGTTCAAACAGGGCCCAAAATAAAATAATACAATAGAACAGTTTTTAAATAATCATCACTCTTAAATAAATAGATTAATAATTGTTTTATTAATTAATACATTTTTGTAATATAGCTTTTTTTTTTTACATTTTGCAATAGTAATATTATATAATATATATATATTAGTAATAGTTTGTAATATTAGTATAATATTAGTAATTGCAATAGTAAAAATATTACAATGGTAATATATCTTATGTTTTATTTATCAAATTTAGGAAAAATTACATCAAATAAATATTTATTACAATAAAATAAATAGATAAATATATAAATAATTGTCAAATTTACATAATTATAAGATTAAGTTAGACAGTTATACAGAAAAAAATATGTATAGCTCAACAATTGTTCTAAATTAAATTAAATAATTTTAATTGCAATTACAAGGCACAATAAAGTACAATTCAAAATATTGCCACAATTTTGCAATAAGTAAATAAATTAAATTAAAACAAAGGGCCAGATTTATTTAATTCAGAATCTGCAAAGGAAGGCTTTTTCACATTTATAGTTTAATAATTATTCTTAACAATAATTCCAATAGGACACCTGCACCATGAAACACAATTCAAAAAGGATTAATTTGGCTTAAAACAAATATTGCCCCAATTTTTCACATAAATCAATAAACAAGTATTATAGTTGAATCATTCATTTAAATAATATTTTTAGATATCAAAATATATTAAAACAAATTTAAATCTAAATTTAACGTCTAAATACAATATAATATAACTTTTAAAATAAATATACATATAAATATTAAGTTATGTTTTAAGCAGGTTTGATACTCATATGACTTAAAGCACTCCTAAAAATCAATTTTATTATCACGTGACCTGTAGGACTGCAGGATGTCTATGATGCCGACGAACATTAGGAGTCTCTCTCCTTTACGTGTACAGCAGGAATACCACCCATCCTGCAGAGAGAGAGGAGAGAGAGAGAGAGAGAGGAGAGGAGAGAGTCATGAGATCATGTGATTGTAGAGATCCTGATTTCTCTGATTCAGAGAGAGAGAGACAGATTTGAAATGTTGAGATTAGTGTGTGAGACTTTAGTTAACCAGAGAGGAGACTCTGAGATTAGAGAGAGATCTTTTGCAGAGAGTGAGATGTCTGGAGCGGAGAGAGAGTGAGACAGCAGATAGCATGCAGGTTTAGTCACAGAGAGTATTGACAGAGACAGACAGACTAGAGGACATTGAGAAGAGAGAGAGAGTTACAGAAAGTGAGATTGTATTTTAGTGTGACACGTGACGAGAGAGAGCATGAGCGAGAGATGTCTATGATGCCGACGAACAGCAGGAGTCTCTCTCCTTTACCGTTAACAGCAGGAATACCACCCATCCTGCAGAGAGAGAGAGAGAGAGAGAGAGAAAGAGTGAGAGTGAGAGAGTGTGAGAGAGAGAGTGAGAGTGAGAAAGAGAGAGTGAGAGAGAGAGTGAGAAGAGAGAGAGAGAGAGAGAAAGAGAGAGTGAGAGAGAGAGTGTGTGAGAGAGAGTGAGAGTGAGAGAGTGTGAGAGAGAGAGTGAGAGAGAGAGAGAGAGAGAAGAGAGAGAGTAGAGAGAGAGAGTGTGAGAGAGAGAGTGAGAGTGAAAGAGAGAGAGAGTGAGATGAGAGAGTTGAGAAAGAGAGAGTGAGAGAGAGAGTGTGAGAGTGTGTGTGAGAGAGAGAGTGAGAAAGAGAGAGTGAGAGAGAGAGTGTGAGAGAGAGTGAGAGAGTGAGAAAGAGTGAGAGAGCGTGAGAAAGAGAGAGTGAGAGAAAGAGTGTGAGAGAGAGTGAGATAGAGAGAGTGAGAGAGAGAGTGTGAGAGAGTGAGATAGAGAGAGTGAGAGACGAGAGAGTGAGAGAGAGATGTGAGAGGAGAGAGAGTGTTGAGTAGAGAGAGAGTGAGATAGAGAGAGTGAGAGAGTGAGAGTGAGTGAGAGTGAGAGAGAGATAGAGAGTGAGAGAGTGAGAGTGAGAGAGAGAGTGAGAGTGTGAGAGAGAGAGTGAGAGAGAGAGAGAGAAGAGAGAGAGAGAGAGAGAGAGAATCAGCGTGTGTTGCTGCGTCCAATCAAACTGGAGATGTCAAACCCGAGACGCACGTGTCGTCGGTGTCTACGGATCCGCCGCACGCCGCTCCTCCCTGAATGGACTCCATGGCGGTGGAGTAAAGCGCTCGCTGAGCGGCCGGTCTCTTCTCATCGCTGCTCTGTGATCCCTCCATCTGCTGCTCGCGCTCCGCCTGGTCCAGATTATGAACCCCCAGCAGCAGACTGTAGTCCATGATCTTAAAACTCTCCAGCACCTGCACACAAACCACACACGTCACTATCCGCACTTCAGATCTGCACGAATAATCAAGGTACAATCTAAATCCCAATGTTGGATCCACAGTGTTCCTGTGGCTCAGTGGTAGAGCATTGCGCTAGCAGCGCAAAGGTTGTGGGTTCAATTCCCAGGAAACACATGTACTGACAAAAAATGTATAACCTGAATTCACTGTAAGTCACTTTGGATAAAAGATATCTGCTAAATGCATAAATGTAAATGTGACAAAACAACTATTATTATTATTATTGTTGTTGTTTATTTTGATTAAATACTTGATTTTTTTCTGTTTTACAGTGAAATGTTACAATAGTCATATTTGTTATGAATTTATTAATATTTCATTTAGCAGAAATAATAATAATAATTAATAAATAGTCATCTGGTTATAAAATCACACACTTTTGGTCAAATCATAAAGCCCTACAAACATGCAAACCTGGATTTTTTTTTACATATTTTAAATCACAATGCCAATTGTTTCATAATAATAATACATTATAATTATTGCATTATTTTTTCTAAAATACTATTTTTTTTACAGTGAAATACTACAATAATAGTATATTTTAAAATTTTATTTAGCATTTTTTATATCATTATTTAGTAGCAACAATTAATAATAATAATAATAATAATAATAATAACAGCAACAATGATAATAATACATTTTGTAGCCCTGGAATTTTTGTTTTTAATTGCATGTTAAATCAGAATTGCAAAATGTGAAATAAATAAAATAAAAATAGTTCAAATTAATTAAATTTAAATGAACAAATAAACAAATGTCCAGATTTACCTAATTAATAGTCTTAAAAGGTACACAGATTTTATTTTATAAATGTTAATTTTTTTTATTATAGCACTATTTTTCTTAAATACTTGATTTTTCTATTTTACAGTGAAATATTGCAATAGTATTATTTGTAAAAAAAAAAAATTTTTTAGCAATTTATATTTTTATTTAGTTACAATAATAATAATAATAATTTATATTATTATTATATAATTAGAAAATGTTGACCTAACAGTGCAGCCCAACAAACACGCACACCTGGAGTATGTTTTAGTTTTGCATCACACTAGATGTGAAGCCGGTCTCTCTCACCAGACAGTCTCTCTGGAGCGTCTTCACCAGGGCGTTGTGCGTGTCCACGTCCATCAGGAGTCCCTCCTGAACGTCCTGCATGAAGTCCAGGTCTTTAAAGGTGGGCTTGGACTTCTCGCGCTCTTTCTTGGACGCGCGGCGCTTGCACGTGGAGCCCTTCAGGTCGAACTTGAGGTGCAGGCGAATGATGCGCGGCAGGATGTTATTCATCACCACGATACGGATGTTCTTCCCTCCGGACTGAACGCAGTACAAACCGAAGAACTTGGGCAGCAGCGTGCGGGGGTTCTGGTTCAGGTTCTGAGAGACAAACACAGAAGAGCCTCATTTAAAGAGTGTTTCAAATGTTTGAAATCACTGCTACATGACCAGAGAAAATCATGAGGTGACCTGATTCCTGAAAAAAATCAAACAAATCTCACTTTTTATTACCTATGGATAAAAATAAACGTTTTTAAACCGCTGAAGATTGCATATACTACCATTATAATTATTTATTATTATGATGTTTGCGGGCCAAACTGACCTCTAACTAGTTTTAATACAACTCATAATATCACACTGTGAAAAATAATCAATATTAACCACCATTGCAAACAGATCAAAAAAGTATTATATCATAACAAAATTATGACTTAACAAAAAAAATAAAAACATTATAAAAATAAAACACAATAAAAAAATTAAATGTATTTAATATTTTTTTTAATTATATTTAATATTTTCATTTTCACAAACTGTGTATATATATATATATATATATACTGTATTTTTATTTTATTTTATGTTTGTGCTTTTGGAAGTTAATATTTACTATACCTAATTATTTATACTTTTTAAGGCTCATTTTGAGTCCAAAATAAACACTAATTTATGGAATTTAATACATTTATTTAAAAAAAGGAGTGCCTTAACCCTCTTTATATATCTATTTATCTATCTTTATTTTTAAATTATAATTAGTTTTTTATCATTTCCATTTTTATATCTTTTATATATTTAGTATTTATTATTTGTTAATCTATATTTATGATATTTTCATCGGTTGAATGATGCAAAATGAGGCATTTGTAAATCTAGAACCTTAAAAAACATTTTCATTACTTGAAATAAAAAAAAAATTCTTTTAATTTTATTATTTTTGCTAGCTGCAAAGGCAACATTTCTCATTTTCATTTGGTTTAAGTTACAGATAAATAACTAAAGAAAAAACTAATTAAACCACAACTAAACAACTTGATCAAAATTATATAGACATAAAAAATTAATGACTAAAAACATTAACTTAAAATAAAATATACAAATAAAATGAATTACTATCATAGTATATTACACAACAATTGTAAAGAAGTGAATTTGTGTCTTGACCAGCACAGACTCGGTTTCAAGGTTCAAGGTTTGTTTATTCGTCACATACTAAATGATACAGGGTATAATCAGAAGTGAAATGTAAAGTTTGAATGTGTTTGTGGGTTTGTGTTTGAATGCTCAACTTCATAACTTCACTTACTCTTAATGCTGCAACAGCTTCACATCACATTCATTTTTAAACAATCGAACAGTTAAAAAGGGTTTAATGTTAAGATGCATTCTTTGTCATTTCAGCAGAAGTATTCTTCTCTGCTGTAGTCACAGTGTGATGAAGCTGAACCGGACTGAGGAGGAGCTGCTGACTCACCATGTAGTATCCCGGAAGCAGCTTCTGCAGGAACTCAGCCTCTTTGTGCAGGACGGTCTTCAGGATGAATTCATCGTCTCGAGTGACGTAGAAGATGGAGCCGCTGGCACCGGGGTTAGAGAGCTCGATCAAGGGCTCATTACAGAGAGAATACTGCAACAAACAGAGACGCTGCATTTATTCTGATTAATGACTATACACTGATATGATGCAGCTCTCGACTCAGTCAGACCTTTATGATTTTTGGAGAGTTTATTAACATGAATCATCATTGTTCACTTTTATTGCATGGATATAACACAGTGTCTCGTGTTCCACAGAAGAAAGAAAGAAAGTCAAAAATTTGGTGTAGAAATAATTTTCGCTCAGAAATTGCTGGTAAATTTCACAAACAAATGGCAAGAGACACACTGATTTTTTTTTTTTTTTTACTTTTCTTGAAATATATTGATATTTCTTACAGTGTGCAGATTTGGAACAGTGTTATTTTAATACAATTAAGATACTATTATAGTTTTTATTATCATAAAAAAACATGTAAGTCATAAAGAGCTAATTTTCTGTAATAATCCAAAAGCCAAAGGAAAAATCCTATTGTTTTTGTCAAGGGATAATATGTCAAGGTATGTCAAAATAATACAGACCTCCTGTGTGTGCAAATATGAAACAGTTACCTACACACACAGTTATTAGTGAACGAGAGCCAGTGTGTCTCACCAGATAGTCGTCCGGTCGAATCCCGAAGAGCTCTCTGAAGTAGCGGAACGCCACCGGAGCGTAGGTTTTAAACCTGAAGTCTGGATAGTGATGCGCCGGCGTCAGATTACTGCCTTCACTGAGAGAGAGACAGACACAGACACAGACACACACACACAGAGACACAGATACAGACACAGACACAGACACAGATACACACACACAGATACACACACACAGAGACACAGATACAGACACAGACACACACACACACACACACAAAGACACACACACACACACAAAGACACACACACAGAGAATGAATGTCAGTGGTAAGTGGTAGTGAGACTATATGAACAGGTGAACAGATCACACTCTCTGGAGCAGCAGAACTCTCTCAGACAGACCTGGGGAAGAAGATGCTCTCCACCACGTAGAAGTCTTGCATGAGGACGTCGCGCTCGGGTTTGGAGCTCAGGTTACCCACGGTGTAGCCGATCCCCAGCTGAATGGCTCCTTTCAGGGCAGACGAGGTCGTCTGTCGACACACAAGACAACCAACACTTCTGACTCTCTGACACCGGTTAAACATGACATACACTGACGATACACGGGACCGCACAGCAAACTATAAATATAACATATCTGTAAAAACATTATTAATATGGTAGCTCTTTATGTAGCATTTTATTTTAAGATGTCCTTGTTACACATATTACAGGTACTTACGATTATAATAACAATAAATTATGCATAATTACATGCAAGTAACCCTAATCCTAACCTTAACCATATAGTAAGTACATGTAGTTAATTAATATTACTCAGTAATTCAATGTATAATTACACTGTAACAAGGACACACACTTTATTTTAAGGATCAATTCGTTGCTTATTATCACACATATTACTAGCATATTAGCTGTTTATTAGTACTTATAAAGCACATATTAATGCCTTATTCTACTTTTTACATATATTTAAATAAATATTTATTAAAAATATATATATATATTACAAATAGTTTGCTAACATAAAATTAAAACATTTTCATATAAAATATATACATATTTTGGATAATATATAAATATAAAATTTTTATATACATAATTACATACAAATACCACATGAAAATGGTTTTACAAAGTTTTTTCTTCATAATAAACCAATTTATCGGCTAAAATTTTGAGCATTTTTAGATTATTATCAATAATTACTCAAATGTTAGGTTCCCTTTGTGTCAATAGACAATGCAGAGTAATGTTTTAATTTACTGAAATGATTGAGTATAAAGTCATAAGACTTGGCAATTTGAATGTCTCAATAAATCACGTTATATCATATACTGTATGTGTATATGCAATATGCAATGAAGTCATTTTCAAAATCCTAAAGCTGTCTGATGATTTCCAGAATTAAATGGGAAGAAAATCCCAGATGTCCAGCATGGAGCACTCTGTATATGTCAACAGCCTGAAGTAAAAGATGACTGATATTGTGATTGAAATCTGAGACTTGGTGTTATTGGAACTTCCTCTGTATGTTTGCCTCTTCAAGATTAATCGCTTTATGTACTCCCAATTGTAAGTCGCTTTGGATAAAAGCGTCTGCTAAATGACTAAATGTAAATGTAATGGACCGGATTGGCAGTTCGATTGAGACACCGTGAAGCTGATGTTTTATATATTTATTTATTTAGTCATTTAGCAGACGCTTTTATCCAAAGCGACTTACAAATGAGGACATTATAGAAGCAATCAAAGCCAACAAAAGAGCAACTACATGCAAGTGCTATTACAAGTCCTGGTTAGCCGAACGCAGTACACGTAGGAAGGTTTTTTTTTGTCAGAAAACTAGTATGTAAAATATAGAAAAATCAAACTTAGTGTTAGTTTTACAAGAAAAGCTAGCAGTTAGAGAATAAATATGCAATTGATAGAGGGTCAAAAATTTTTTTTTATTTATTTAAAAAATTACCAATTAGATAAAATAGAACTAGAATAGAGAGTGCTAGAGTTCGAGGGTCAAATAAAGATGGAAGAGATGTGTTTTTAGCCGTTTCTTGAAGATGGTAAGGATTCAGCTGCTGGGATTGAGTTCGAGGTCATTCCACCAGATGGGAACGGTTAATGTAAAAGTCTGTGAAAGTGATTTTGTCTCTCTTTGGGATGGTACAACGCAAGCTTCTAGAGGCACATAAGTCTGAAGTAATGAATTTAGGTAAAGGGGTGCAGAGCCAGAGGTGGTTCTGTAGGCAAACATTAATGCCTTGAATTTAATGCATTGAGCAGCTATTGGTAGCCAGTGCAAATTGATGAACAGAGGTGTGACGTGCGTTCTTTTCGGCTCATTATAGATTAATCTTGCAGCAGCGTTTTGGATTAATTGTAGAGGTTTGATGGAACTGGCTGGAAGACCTGCCAAGAGAGCATGTGTGACTGAAGATGCACCTTCTTGTAGGTGGTTTCACCGGATGCATCGACCCGCCTGTGACCGATCTTCTTATCAAGGCCAGGGCCGGAGCTGGAGGGACACGAGGACGACGGCATCTGAGAAGAAGAACGATCACTAATGAGATCGCATTAATGTGTCGCAATTGTTTCTCATAGACAGAAAAGAGGTTAATCTGCTATCCACATGCATCGTATAACTCTATAATATTAATGTATGATTCATTTGTGTCTATTTTATGTCTTTTATTTAGTTTTAGGAGAAACATTTGAGATCAAGTGACACTTCAATTAACCATAAAGAAATAGTTAATCCAAAAATGAACATTTAGTTTAAATTTTTTGTTTATGAATTGTAGCATTTCATCTCTTGTTAATCAAAGGATGCTCTGCAGTGAATGGGTGCCGTCAGAATGAGAGTCTGATAAAAACATCACAATAATCCACACCACTCCAGTCCATCAGTTAAAATCCAGACATATATTCGTTTAGAGCTGTTTTGGCTTGTAAACGGTGCTTGATCTGAGCAGATTTCTCTCCTGATTCAGACCAGAACACTTTCACTGGAGGAAGCATTATTATGAATTATGGACTATTTTAGCCAAAAATGAGAGTTTAAACATCTTAATGATGGATTTGTTTCAGCTTTAGTCTTCTCCAGATGTTAACTGATGGACCGGAGTGGTGTGGATTATTGTGATGTTTTTATCAGACCCTCATTCTGACGGCACCCATTCACTGCAGAGCATCTATTACTGAGACACTGATGCAATAATACATTTCTCCAAATCTGATGAAGAAACAAACTCATCTTCTTTCTTAGATGGCCTGAGCATATTTTCAGGAGAATTACTTCTTTAAATCTCAATTTCTGAACCCTCAGATCAATAACATTTTCCAAACACTTGAATGCTTAACTCTTCTCAAGACTGCATTAAGTAACACTGATAAACAGATCTGATATACAGATAATAAATGATGCTTCACCTCAGTTATGTGGGTCTTCTTCAGAGCAGCGTCTGAAATGAGGAGAGGAAGAAAAGAGACATTATGACAAATGCTGATCATTTAAAAAAAATGTCTTTGCTAATAAAACAATAAAAGATAAACCTAATAACAGCCTATATTGTGAGCAAGTGTTTATAATGATTACTGCACAAAAAAAGAGTATGCAAAATACCAGTATGCAACAATGACCGCTGATTCTCTTGAGTCTGATTCATTAAAAAAATATGATAATTTTACATTTTTATGCAGTTCTGTAAAATGTCTTAAGGCAGTCTATTTAAATAATAAATTGTGATTTAAAAAAAAAAAATCATGCTTTATATTACATCCAGTTCAGCCATCACATAGATACATTAACCCTAACAGTGTAAACCGCACATTTTGGGAACTATAATACATCACTGTATGTATACAGACAATCCTGCAGAACTAGTATGAGGCGTATGCTATTCTGAACACACACTGGTTAATGTGTGAATATCAGTTGAAGGACAAACGGCGGGAGTCTGCAGCTCCGAGCCTCGAAGTGTGCTTTTCTTGAACACTGTTTCTGTGTCACTGAATTCAAGGGGAGGGGGCGGAGCTACAGGCAAGATGACCTGTCAATCATTCCTCAGCCCGTGGAATTAAGGCAAGATAACAGAACACAAATGAGACCTGACCTGCTTTACGCCCGAGAGGAGCGAGACAATGTAATATCGGGGAATTAGAGCAGCAATACAGCGCTGAAAAAACTCTTCATTGCATCCTGGGACACGGATGAATCTCATCAACACATGGCCAGCTCATAGTTTTAGCACACAATCAAAATAATTGAAATAAAAAACGTTTTGCATAAAGACAGTACTGCTTATTTTGAGACCAATACATTTGTGTTATATTTATATTATATATAATATGTTAATATATATATACATGATATATTACTTGGAATGTGCTATAATAAAACAATATGGAGTTATCAGTTTTGCAACTGAACTCTTCAAATATATATATATATAAACACATTTTGCATGACGAAAATTAAGCTTATTTTCGGACCATAATATTTGTTTAAACATAATTATATAATAATAGATGCGCTTAAATGCCAATATATATATATATATATATATTTATATAACACTGTTGCATTATTATTTTCATGACATTTAAACACATTTTCCATCCAGTGGTGATTCTCTCTACTGTAATGCTGTAATAAATTCACTATTAATACTGCAATAAATGTATTTACTTAAAATCAGCAAAAATTTTAATGACTATTAAGACGCATTAATACTATTTACATAAAACAAATCCAGGAAAAACAGCATATAATTGCCATAATGCTAATAATATTTTTTTTTCTTTATTGTCTTCATTCCATATTTATGATCTTTTTTTGTTTCTTTTGATTTTAGGGTTAAACGGGACATGGACATGTTCTTGACAGATTTCGTGAGATCAAGAATATCCTCTGTAAAGCTTTACGTGTGTTTGTGTGTGTGTGTGTGTGTGCATGCATTTGTGCGTGTGTGTGCGTGCATGCATGCGTGTGTGTGCGCGCATGCATGCGTGTGTGTGCGCGTGCATGCGTGTGTGTGCGCGTGCATGCGTGTGTGTGTGCGTGTGTGTGTGTGCATTTGTGTGTGTGTGTGTGTGTATGCGTGCGTGTGTGTATGCGTGCGTGTGTGCATGTGTGTGCGTGCGTGCATACGTGTGCGTGTGTGAGTGAGTGTGTGCGCGTGCATGCATGCATGCGTGTGTGTGTGCACGTGCATGTGTGTGCGTGCGTGCGTGCGTGCGAGTGTGTGTGTGTGCGTGC
Source organism: Schizopygopsis pylzovi (assembly GCA_027422435.1). Lineage (NCBI taxonomy): Eukaryota > Metazoa > Chordata > Actinopteri > Cypriniformes > Cyprinidae > Schizopygopsis > Schizopygopsis pylzovi. The sequence goes on along the minus strand of CM049826.1, from coordinate 1,873,826 downwards.
ATGCATGCATGTGTGTGTGTGTGTGTGTGTGTGTGTGTGAGTGTGTGTGTGTGTGTGTCTGTGTGTGTGTGTGTGTGTGTGTGCGTGCGTTTTGGGAGCAGATGCAGTATTGCTGGCTCATGGTCTCTCGTGGAGGCGCATGCTTGAGGAGCAGATAATGAGAGCTGAGGAAACACATGACATTGACTGCGAGAGACATAAATACATCCAAACATGCTGAGAAAACCACTTCTGCCTCTCACACACTCCAGAACCAGAGTCCAAAACACTGCTAAACATCCTCGCCAAGCATTTACCACGGAAACCACATTTACTACAGAGAGTGTTACTACATTTTTACACTTCACGACCAAATGTGGAGGTGTTTGCCTGAGTCAGACGCAGAAATTACAGCTCATTTTAGAAGGGTCTGATCTGAAAGTGCAGGGTTTTATCTCTGAAATATCACACACGAAATCCCAGAATACAATGCAGACAGTAGATAACGGTGTTTGCCAAAAACAACGGCTTTAAAAAAAGAGCCAAATCAATTGTAATCACATTTGTGCCAACAAAGAATTGACTGAAAACATGAAACCTGAATCCTTGAATATTGCATCACACACGCATTAAAAAACCCAAAGATAAGGACATTTGTTTTTAACAAACAACAACACGTCAAAGCTGATTAGATGACTCACGAAAACACTGGTGCCGAGGGTCTCGAACCAGTGAATCTCACATTCACACTGTCAGCGCCAATAACATCACACACACACGTACGCAGACGCACACACACACACACACAGATACACAGACAGACAGACAGACAGACAGACACACACACAGACACAGACACACACACACACACACACACACATGTTGGGTTTCCATGTTTTATGGGGACTTTCCATAGACGTAATGGTTTTTATACTGTACAAACTGTATATTCTATCCCCTTACACTGCCCCTATCCCTAAACCTAACCATCACAGGAGACATTCTGCAATTTTACATTTTCAAAAAACATCACTTAGTCTGATTTATAAGCTGGTTTCCTCATGGGGACCAAAAAATGTCCCCACACGGACAAGGATTTTGGATATTGCCATCGTTGTGGGGACATTTTGTCCCATAACGTAGGGTATACCTGAACCACACAGACAGACAGACACACACACACACACACACACACACAGACAGCACACACACACACACACACAGACACAGACACAGAGTCACAGTCACACACACACACACACACACACACACACACACACACACACAAGAAACACAGATTTACATATGGCAGAAATATGATGTCACTTTACAGAAAGCACATACTTCTATATTGACTGGATATATTCAGAGCTGAGAGAAAATCTTCCCTCAAATGACAAATCAAACACACAGACTGTCGCCAGATGTCAAGAACACCTCAATCAAATGTGTCCTGCATACTGGATGCTTGTTTGTGAAGAATAAAAGCGGAGTATATGGTCTAGTTTGGTCCAGTGACAGACTGGATCTCACCATGAGCATTGTGGGAGAAAGCCAACAGACTGTTTGAGATCCAACTGCTCACGACGCGTTACGTTCATCTGTGTGAATGAGGATTTCAATGCAGGTCACTTCCAAAAGACTTGAGTGACTGCTTTAATAGATGTAATACTTAAAGAGCAGGTACTGAATGATGGCATGTTTCATTTTATGATCTTCAGATCTACAAATGACTGGCTGTATGGTTCATGAAGTAAAAGAATAAAAGCAGACATGATGAGACATCCATAAAACCATCATTACACTGTGTATCATCTTTACAGTATTTGGTTAAGTCTTACTATTGATCATTTTTGAATGAAATGTGATCCTGTTTTCATGCAATATACTTTTAAATGGCAAAAATGGCTGCAATAAGGAAGAAAAATAATGATTTTTTTATACTTAGACAAAATATACATAGAGACATATGTATATATATATATGTGTGTGTGTGTCTGTATATATATATATATATATATATATTAAGCATATATATAATGCTGAAACAAAACAAAATAAATCTAGTAATTATTATTATGCTTAGGAATAATTCAGCAACGCAATAACACAGATCGAGATAATAATGTTTGCAGTTTAAGGCCAATTGCAGTTAAATATTATTTTAAACGGCAAAAAATAGGGACTAGAAAATAAAAATGTAAAGATGAAGATTTTGACGATTTTTACAATTCATGTAAAAAATAAGATTTTTAAAAACAAGACAAAATATATATATACTTTATGCATATAATATAAATATATATCACTAATTATTACAAAATATGAAGAGATTTTTGCAGTTTGTTGCCACTGTTTCCATACGACAAATTGATTTGGATAACTGAATGTAAATCTGACATAAATGAAAGTTCTTACACATGATTTAAAAGCAAAAGTCACTAGACAGTAGATGCAACTACTGTAAATGTCTAAAGACGAAATTTTAATGACTATTAAGACGCATTAATACTATTTACATAAAACAAATCCAGAAAAAACAGCATATAATTGCCATAATGCTAATAATATTTTTTTTTCTTTATTGTCTTCATTCCATATATATGATTTTTTTTTGTTTCTTTTGATTTTAGGGTTAAACGCGACATGGACATGTTCTTGACAGATTTTGTGAGATCAAGAATATCCTCTGTAAAGCTTTACGTGTGTGTGTGTGTGTGTGTGTGTGTGTGTGTGTGCATGCATTTGTGCGTGTGTGTGTGTGTGTGTGTGTATGCGTGCATTTGTG
>CM049826.1:1821059-1868559 GCA_027422435.1 Schizopygopsis pylzovi | reverse complement strand
AGATTAACATAAAGTTTGAAAAAACTAATAAAAATGACAAAAGCATATCCCAAAATGATTAAATGTAAACCAAAATTAAAATGAAAACTGAAACTATAAAATGTAAATATATTATGAAATACTATTTAATATCAAAATATTAATAAATAAATACTATAATTTGTAATACTAAAAACATTGCATGGTATCAATAGAGTAAAATAAAAACATAATAAAAAGCTAATTCAAAATATTAATAAAACTATAATGGTATATCAATAACACTGCAACATTTTTTTATATTTTAATATTGGGCACTGTTTGGGTTTGATGGCCATCTGCATTGAGAAAATGTATTGATAACATCTCAAAACCTGCTCAGATTCATTAGAGACCTCAATATTATTTAACAGATTTCTCAACGAATTCATCCAAGAAATGATCTGAGCTGCTTCCATTCATTTGATAGCTTTGTTATCTTTATGTCTTCAAAGCAAGTTTAGTTCAGGAGACACTAACGGAGTCTCATGAGCTCTGAAAGAGCAACGTCTGAGCCATAAGATCTGAGATCTAAGATCTAAAGATGAGAACAGTCTAACTTCATCAGCCGTATCACTGTCTGTGTTTGTGTTCAGATGTCAGTGAGATGCTGTGTGAAGAACATCAGCTGAAGATGAGAACAGTCTAACTCCATCAGCCGTATCACTGTCTGTGTTTGTGTTCAGATGTCAGTGAGATGCTGTGTGAAGAACATCAGCTGAAGATGAGAACAGTCTAACTCCATCAGCCGTATCACTGTCTGTGTTTGTGTTCAGATGTCAGTGAGACGCTGTGTGAAGAACATCAGCTGAAGATGAGAACAGTCTAACTCCATCAGCCGTATCACTGCCTGTGTTTGTGTTCAGATGTCAGTGAGATGCTGTGTGAAGAACATCACTGAAGATGAGAACAGTCTAACTCCATCAGCCGTATCACTGCCTGTGTTTGTGTTCAGATGTCAGTGAGATGCTGTGTGAAGAACATCAGCTGAAGATGAGAACAGTCTAACTCCATCAGCCGTATCACTGCCTGTGTTTGTGTTCAGATGTCAGTGAGATGCTGTGTGAAGAACATCAGCTGAAGATGAGAACAGTCTAACTCCATCAGCCGTATCACTGCCTGTGTTTGTGTTCAGATGTCAGTGAGATGCTGTGTGAAGAACGTCAGCTGAAGATGAGAACAGTCTAACTCCATCAGCCGTATCACTGCCTGTGTTTGTGTTCAGATGTCAGTGAGACGCTGTGTGAAGAACGTCAGCTGAAGATGAGAACAGTCTAACTCCATCAGCCGTATCACTGCCTGTGTTTGTGTTCAGATGTCAGTGAGATGCTGTGTGAAGAACATCAGCTGAAGATGAGAACAGTCGAACTCCATCAGCCGTATCACTGTCTGTGTTTGTGTTCAGATGTCAGTGAGATGCTGTGTGAAGAACGTCAGCTGAAGATGAGAACAGTCTAACTCCATCCGCCGTATCACTGTCTGTGTTTGTGTTCAGATGTCAGTGAGATGCTGTGTGAAGAACATCAGCTGAAGATGAGAACAGTCTAACTCCATCCGCCGTATCACTGCCTGTGTTTGTGTTCAGATGTCAGTGAGATGCTGTGTGAAGAACATCAGCTGAAGATGAGAACAGTCTAACTCCATCAGCCGTATCACTGTCTGTGTTTGTGTTCAGATGTCAGTGAGATGCTGTGTGAAGAACGTCAGCTGAAGATGAGAACAGTCTAACTCCATCAGCCGTATCACTGCCTGTGTTTGTGTTCAGATGTCAGTGAGATGCTGTGTGAAGAACGTCAGCTGAAGATGAGAACAGTCTAACTCCATCAGCCGTATCACTGTCTGTGTTTGTGTTCAGATGACAGTGAGACGCTGTGTGAAGAACATCAGCTGAAGATGAGAACAGTCTAACTCCATCAGCCGTATCACTGCCTGTGTTTGTGTTCAGATGTCAGTGGGATGCTGTGTGAAGAACATCAGCTGAAGATGAGAACAGTCTAACTCCATCAGCCGTATCGCTGTCTGTGTTTGTGTTCAGATGTCAGTGAGATGCTAAATAAAGCTCCTGCCTTCAGCTCCTGTTCTTACGCAACCAGTGTTTACACACGCTCAAAATCACACACGCATCCAGCAGAGGAACACAGATACGGCTCTGAAGGAGAAGAGCTGGAACGATTAATACTGCCTGTAAACCACACAGAGTCCCAGAGAAACCACACAGACACCGTATCAACCCCTTAACAAAGCACTATCAAAAACACCCGAACAATGCCTTAGCAACCAGCCAGAACACCCTAGCAACCAGCCAGAACACCCTAGCATCATGTCTGCTTGAGCATCACAAAAATATAATATTAAGTTTAAGTACTACACAAAACGGAAATAAAAATATTAAGGCTTTAATATAAAAAATTACAAAAGCATAATAACAAAAACAACTAAAAAAAGTGAAAATATAAAATAATATATGATATGAAATAATATTAAATATCAAAATATTTCTAAATATTAAAATAGCATAAATACTAATACTAAAATAAATACTGCATGGTGTGAATACATTTAAAAGAATAATGTTCACTTTATGGGTTTGATGACATCTGCATTAAGAAAATACATTAAGACAAAGTTGAAAATATGCCTTATTTATTCTGAACTGCACCTTTATCTGTATTTTATTTCTTAAAATAAACATTTCAAATAAGGGTTTAACAATTCACTTGTTCTCTCGATGCTTCGATTACACATTTTAAAATCAGTATGTCTTGAGCGATACAGTATGTCAGTAATATGTAAAAAAATATATATATTTTTTTTACAAGGGTATATTTCTACATATGCCATACGTCATGCCATAGCATCATTAAACTAACATTGTTTTTCTCTGTAATTTGCCCCAGACTAAGCATTTATAGAATGCAGAATCAAATTGTTAACTGAATTGCATAGAATTTAATTGTGAATCGTCTCGGATCAAATCGTTCTGAATTTGCAAAAATCATTTTGAATGGAATCGAAACCCTATGAATCGTGAATGGAATCGATTCGCTGTGTACCCAGAGATTCACAGTCCTCATTTTGAAGCTTTAGAGCCATTTCAGAACAAAAAACACACCTTTCCTCTCAGTCAGTCCCAGTCTGAACTGATGCCCCACATAATCAGCCGTCTGGTCTGTGAGAGCAATCTGAGAAATGATCTTTTTATTCAGGTCAGTGTTGCTCTCGCAGCGTTTGACACGTCACTGTGCTGATTCAGATATCCATGGATGGTGACGGACGTGCATCTTAACTACCTTTATTCACCATCTGACAACATCAAGGACCTCGTTACTCTAAGATCTCACAAACAACGTACAGATGGACTGAATCACTGCGATTGAGTTCGAATATAAAGTCAAAAACAAGAGGAAACAAACACACCCATATGAAGTCAGATCTCATTAACTGTGTCTTCAAGAAATGTGAAGCAAAGAAATGAAATACAAAGTCTCCTGCTTCTCAGACGTGGTTCCTCTGGAGTTTCAGAGACACTCTCAACAATATCTCAAACTTTGAGGAGAAATGTCTAATGCAAAGCTACTTGAATAAACTACCTACATGATAAATACAGCAATACAGTTATCACATCCCATAGAAACACGCTAGCAACCCCTAAAGCACTGGCGACATTACACACACTCACTCACTCGCTCGCTCGCTCGCACGCATGCACGCATGCACACACACACACACGCACACTCACGCTCCACCACACACGACACACCACCACGCACACACACACATACTCACCTCACACACACACACACACACACACACACACACACACACACACTCACTCACACACTCGCACGCACGCACACACTCGCACGCACACACACACACTCACACACACACACACACACACACAGCACACACACACACACACACACACACACACACACACACACACTCACATCACGCATGCACACACACACACTCTCACACACACTCACACACAAACTCAAAGATCAGCCACTAAGCTACAAGCCTGATTGTTGGTATCAATTTGTTCAAATCCACAGGGAAAAAAATTAACAAAAAAAGAAATAAAATAAGACAGTTCTTTAATATCTGAAGTGTTTCTCCTAAAATATATTGAGATTTAATCGAGAGCAAACAGAAATATTTTTAGTCTCCTATCAGAACGTCTCATCCAATTCAAAGCACTTTCACATCTTTCTTACTTCAAGACAACTACTGAGACAAAACACAGATGAAACAAATCATACCTGACAACTCCACGGGGTCTGGTGAGAAAGCAGTGACTGCAGTGAGTGGTTTCTTCTGTGTGTGTGTGTGTGTGTGTGTGTGTGTGTGTGTGTGTGTGTGTGTGTGTGTGTGTGTGTTGTGTGTGTGTGTGTGTGTGTGTGTGTGTGTGTGTGGTGTGTGTGTGTGGCCCTGCGCTGCAGATGAAGCTCTTCATAATCAGCTTATCTGCTGCATGTTCTCTGATCTCAACAGCCGGAGGAGCGTCTCCAGACCGTCCGTTACGTAAGCCTTCTGTAAAGCAGCGCTCGCTCGGGATGATGAGCCACACGCGACTCCACAGAACTCAGAGACGCCGCTGAATCCCACACGACCTCCAGCACATGACAAAACCACACCAACACCAACTCCTGCTGCTCTGATTCAAGCCATATCAGAAATAATCACAATTACTCTGTTTACATGAGCAGACAACACAAACCAAGAGTTCAAATGTCATGAAGAGGCACTGAAGAGGGTTTGTCCATTTAATCCATTTAGATGCCTCAGTCTCTTGACAGCATTAAAGCAACAAAATGACATTGCTTTTTAAAGGGGTCATATTATGCGATTTCAAGATTGGCTTTCTCTTTGGAGTGTTACAAGCTGATGTTCATAGATAATATCCCTGAAGTTACAAGTCTCAAAACCAAAGAGATATTCTTTATCAAAGTTAAGACTCGACCACGCCCCCCTAAAACGCCTCATTCAAACACACCCACATGTCTACGTCACGAAGTGGATATATTTGCGTAAGGCGTGGTTTCAGTAACAGTAGTGTTGATGCAGCCGTGTCAGGGAGACGCTGTGAACAATAACGTATTTTATGGACGAGTGTTTCGTGAATCTAGGAGAAGAGGTCATTCTGACTTTGCTCTGACAATCTGGAGCTTCTGAATCAGCGACTGTATGTTTGTTATTAGTTTAAGTATTTGCTATTGACTGTTGCGCGCGTGTGTGTGTGAGAGAGAGAGAGAGAGAGAGAGAGGGAGAGAGATAGAGAGAGAGAGAGAGAGAGAGGGAGAGGGAGAGGGAGAGGGAGAGGGAGAGATGAGAGAGAGTGGAGGGAGGGAGGGAGAGAGAGAGGAGAGGGAGGGAGTGGGAGAGAGAGAGAGAGAGTAGAGAGAGAGAGAGAGAGAGATAGATAGATAGAGAGAGAGAGAGGAGAGAGAGAGAGTTAGAGTCCATCACAGCGCGTCAGCACAGTGTACAGCGCGTCAGAAATCGTCGAGCTTCATCACTGTGTCTGTCAAACGACTGTTCCCCTCTCGGGCTTGAACTGATGCTAAAACTAAGGACATTATTAACATTCATCTTGAAATATGAAGCTAGCGATTATGGTAAGGGGCGTTACATTTCTGACACAGCTTGTGGTGTTCGGCCAATCACAATGCACCGTACCAGTTGGCCAATCAGAGCAGACTGTGCTTGTCAGAAGGAGGGACTTAGTAGAAAACGAAGCATTTGAGAGAAGCAGGGCATAGAGGACCTATAATAATGTACAGTATTTGAAAAATAAAGTGTTTTTTGAACATCAAAGCATGACAACATATGTTACACCAAATACACAAACTAATGATCTTTAAAAAAGCATCATATGACCCCTTTAACATCTCCATAACTGAGACAGATGCTATACGCACCTCAATGCATAGCCAACGATACGACACATTAACGATCCATATGAAGCAGCTATCGATGCGATGCGGTACAATTCACCCCTATTACGATGCAGTGCAATCCGATTTCGATTCGATTCAACACAATGTGATTCAATGCAAAATGATGCAAAAAAAAAATATATATATATATATTGCTATGCAATTCATAGCCTGGTCTTATGAAAATGTGTATAAATAGTACGCCAAATACAAACAGAGAATCGTGCTATAGATACGCAGTATTGGACTTTGGTGTGCATATAATACGCACGTAATACGCAGTGGTGATGAGAAGAACACATGCTTGAGAAACACTTTAGAGAGGAGAAATCAATCTGCATATAAAATATTGGTCATAGATTTTTGGTCACTTGCTAAATAATAAAAGTATAGCACATCCACTTACAATTATTTATAAATAAATCAGCTTTTACCGATGCAAATCTGTTAGTAACGATGCATCATGATACAAATGCCAACTTGTATCCGATGCACACTTTTTAAATCGATGCATCACTTCATTAAGTTTTATGCAGATGCACCGATGCAAATCTTACCATCCCAAGCATGCATTAAATTGTTCAATAGTGACAGTGAAGACATTTATGTTACAAAAGATTTATATTTCAAATAAATTGCTGTTCTTCTGAACTTTCTATTCATCTGTGAATCCTGAAAAATAAAATGCATCACAGTTTCCACAAAAATATTGTGCAGCACAACTGTTTTCAACATTGATAATAATCAGAAATGTCAACGCTATCTCACGGCAATTCGTACATATTTTACGAGGTGACTAATTAGTACGATTTCTCTAAACCCCAGTGATGGGAAGGTTTAGGGGCGGGGTTAAGTGTAGGTCATTCATACGAATTAGCCACCTCGTAAAATATGTACGAATTGCCGTGAGATCAGGCTGGAAATGTTTCTTGAGCAGCAAACCAGTATATTATTATGATTTCTGAAGATCATGTGACACTACAGACTGGACTAAATAAAATACAGCTGCGCATCACAGAAATAAATTACATTTTAACAGATATTGACATTGAAAACAGCTATTTTAAATTCTAATAATATCATTTTTTTACTGTTTTTATTGTATTTTTAATCAAATAAATGCAGTTTTGGTGAGAAAAAAAATCTTACAGACTACAAACTTTTGAATAGTAGTGCAAATATCAAACCACCCATAGCAGCTAACAAACTAGAGCACCCTAGAAACAATAGAAAACCTTATCAACCGCATAGCAACACACGAGCATGGTTTGGGAGGGTAAACGCATGAAGTGAAGTCGCTGATGTCTTCTGTAACACCGCACTGACACACGAGCCGTCGCTGTGGACGCCATGGCAACATGAAACACACAGCTCATGTTCTGATCCGTTACACAACCGAAGACGTGCTGGAGCATCTCACACGACATTATTAATCATCACTCCAACTAATCATCTATCTTTACTGCACGTGAAGTCAGAGCGAGTCATAGAGCCAATCAAGTGTATGCTCTCAGCACACACCTGTAGCTGGTGTGTGGTGAGAGCATACACTTGATTGTCTCTATGACTCTCTCTCCTCTCCACCTGTAGCTGGTGTGTGGTGAGCGCATACACTTGATTGTCTCTATGACTCTCTCTCCTCTCCACCTGTAGCTGGTGTGTGGTGAGAGCATACACTTGATTGTCTCTATGACTCTCTCTCCTCTCCACCTGTAGCTGGTGTGTGGTGAGCGCATACACTTGATTGGCTCTATGACTCTCTCTCCTCTCCACCTATAGCTGGTGTGTGGTGAGACGCATACACTTGATTGGCTCTATGACTCTCTCTCCTCTCCACCTGTAGCTGGTGTGTGGTGAGCGCATACACTTGATTGTCTCTATGACTCTCTCTCCTCTCCACCTGTAGCTGGTGTGTGGTGAGCGCATACACTTGATTGGCTCTATGACTCTCTCTCCTCTCCACCTGTAGCTGGTGTATGGTGAGCGCACACTTGATTGTCTCTATGACTCTCTCTCCTCTCCACCTGTAGCTGGTGTGTGGTGAGCGCATACACTTGATTGTCTCTATGTCTCTCTCTCCTCTCCACCTGTAGCTGGTGTGTGGTGAGCGCATACACTTGATTGGCTCTATGACTCTCTCTCCTCTCCACCTGTAGCTGGTGTGTGGTGAGCGCATACACTTGATTGTCTCTATGACTCTCTCTCTCTCCACCTGTAGCTGGTGTGTGGTGAGCGCATACACTTGATTGTCTCTATGACTCTCTCTCCTCTCCACCTGTAGCTGGTGTGTGGTGAGCGCATACACTTGATTGGCTCTATGACTCTCTCTCCTCTCCACCTGTAGCTGGTGTGTGGTGAGCGCATACACTTGATTGTCTCTATGACTCTCTCTCCTCTCCACCTGTAGCTGGTGTGTGGTGAGCGCATACACTTGATTGTCTCTATGACTCTCTCTCCTCTCCACCTGTAGCTGGTGTGTGGTGAGAGCATACACTTGATTGTCTTATGACTCTCACTCTCCTCTCACCTGGATTTTACAATAGGTTCAGATACATTCAAATGGAACACATGGAATTTGGTAGAAAAATTGATTTAATATTGACTGATGTAGACTGTTCTCTGTTTACATTCAGAGCCGAACCTCCCTATATGCAGAATACGCAAGCTGCGTAGGGCCCCCGAAACACCAGGGGCCCCCTTGCTCTCAAAGATGATTTCATTTTAGTTTCGTTTTAGAATTTGGCCAGCAGCTATGAAAACATGAATGATAATTGATTGTAATGCGGTGCTGTCGCCCTTTCTACGTAAAAATCAGTCAAATCATGTAACGTGAATGTCGTAAAGTCTCTTGCTCGAGACTAAAACAACGAGTTGAAAGCATAGCGAGCCGTGGAAGAGTCACGTTTCTCGAGCGTTTTCCGTGAGTGCGATTCGAGACGGAGTGAAACACGGACAAATGTGTTTCATTCATAACCATTCGACCCCCCCCCGGTCGACAGTTTTGCGTAGGGCCTCCAGAAGTCTAGGACAGGCTCTGTTTACATTACACATGGTGAAGAAGAGCAGAAGATCCCTTTACATGTTGGCTGTCAATCTAGTTCCTGTAGGGTTTATTAACGGGCCTCACGTGGTACCAAAGCACTGCGGTTTCTTCCAGAAATCCAGCTTTATGATTAACTCAGAAAACCGCTGAGCAACTGACTAAACTGCATTCCTTCATAAAAACAACCGCTGACGCCGGGAATGAAATCCAGCCTTTAATTTGATTTGTTTAATGAAGCGTGGCTTCACATCTTTGTAGGACAGAAGCTCAAGATCTTCACCTGACTTCACATGCTGTAAGTTATCTAAACTCATCTGGCCCATACGGTTGTTCTTGCGTTTCCTAACCGTGGACGGGACCCCGCAGCATGTGAATCTGTGGTACAGGTACGAGCATGTCTGAGCACTGAGAGACTGACACACATAGCTCAGGTTACCTGTTGAGTCTCGACTAGTCATCAGCCTCTACTCTCAAAACAAACTGCACACAACACGAGCCAAAACCTGCTCACGGGTCAGTCCTGAAGGCAAAAAACATGCATATTTATAATAGCAGAACAAAGACGCTAACACGTGAAACCATTCTGTGTAATGCATTATATAGGAATTAATAATGTGTTTCGGTGCATTACATCTTTTCATGAATAATAGCCAAAAATGCATTATGCAGACTTGTTGCATCTGAAACTGGTTGTTTGTTGTGTTTTAATTCATTATACATAAAGGTGTGACAAAAAGCATTATTAATATAAAGTATTATCATGCATTAACTGTGGTTACAATTATTCATGAGATCATGCAATGCACAAAAATGTGTATTAGTCATTAAATTAATGCATTAAATACATTTTTATAATGTATAACATATAAAGGCTTGAAGTGAAGTGTTAGACTTTTAAATAAGCTTTTAAAAGACAGAAAAAAATTATCAATATTCATAACCATCAGGGTTTGATTTTACTTTCAAAAAACAAACTGTATTTTGGTCACAAGAAAAAACTGTTAAAAACCATGAATCTACAATATGATTTACACGATTTAGTGCAACGCTGTCAACCACAAGATATTTGATGTGCTTCCTCCCATAATGCATCCCAAAACACCCGTTTCCTTCCTGCGATTGCCTGATATGCTTCTACAGAGCTTTAAATGCATTCATTTGTCCAGATCTGACTGTGATGTCGGACAGAATGACGTGAGGCAGCTTTATTTTTCAGGATAAGATCTGCTCTGAGACTGAGAGCAGGTTTAACGTGGGCGGATCGGTGAGGATGGATTAGAGCGTCGGATCTAATGTTATTCCAAACCACCAGCAGCAAACCAAACACGCAAGAGTGACGTGAAAGTGACGTGACATGTGGAAAAGTATGGTGACCCATACTCAGAATTAGTGCATTTATCCATAGTGCATTTATAGTGCATCGGCATTTATCCCATCCTAAGTGCACACACACAGCAGTGAACACACACACACACCGTGAACACACACCCGGAGCAGTGCACACACACCGTGAACACACACCGTGAACACACACCCGGAGCAGTGCACACACACACCGTGAACACACACCCGAAGCAGTGCACACACACAGCAGTGCACACACACACACACACCGTGAACACACACGCGGAGCTGTGCACACACACAGCAGTTAACACACACACCGTGAACACACACCCGGAGCAGTGCACACACACGCGGAGCTGTGCACACATACAGCAGTTAACACACACCCGGAGCAGTGAACACACACACACACACACCGTGAACACACACCCGAAGCAGTGCACACACACAGCAGTGCACACACACACACACACACCGTGAACACACACGCGGAGCTGTGCACACACACAGCAGTTAACACACACACCGTGAACACACACCCGGAGCAGTGCACACACACACACACACACACACACACACACACGTGGAGCTGTGCACACACACAGCAGTTAACACACACCCGGAGCAGTGAACACACACACACACCATGAACACACACCCGGAGCTGTGCACACACACAGCAGTTAACACACACACCGTGAACACACAACCGTGAACACACACCCGGAGCAGTGTACACACACACGGTGAACACACACCCGGAGCAGTGTACACACACACGGTGAACACACACCCGGAGCTGTGCACACACACACGGTGAACACACACAGCAGTTAACACACACACCGTGAACACACAACCATGAACACACACCCGGAGCAGTGTACACACACACGGTGAACACACACAGCAGTTAACACACACACCGTGAACACACAACCGTGAACACACACCCGGAGCAGTGTACACACACAGTGAACACACACCCGGAGCAGTGCACACACACACTGTGAACATACACCCGGAGCAGTGTACACACACACACGGTGAACACACACCCGGAGCAGTGCACACACACAGCAGTGAACACACACACACACCGTGAAGTGCCCGCAGCACTTCATCTGTCTGTGCTGCAAACACACACTGCTCACACAGAAACACATGGGATCACAGTTCTAATATATAATCTAGGGGTGGGCATAGATTAATTTTTTTAATCTAGATTAATCTAGATTAATTTTGGAATTAATCTAGATTAATCTAGATTAAAATGGCTCATTTGAATTCTGCCGAAGGCATTCAGAATATGTGTGCTACCCAAATAATGACTAAAAGTAAGTCTTTGAGAACGGGTTTCTCAAGCCAGGTGGCGCATTAGACCAGGGGCTCATCTCCTGTTTCCAAAATGCATCACAAACTGCTTGAGAAAGCTGTTCTACTATGATAATTGGCGATGAAAATAAACTATGTTCAATAAGATGTACTTGTGTTTACTAACTGTTTATTCAGTTAAACATGAATTTTGAACTGTAGGCTTACACAAGAGGTCGTGATGAACTGTTTACAGTTTCCATTGGGAAGCTTCTTAAAAATAAATTTTCCCTGAAGCAAACCCGGCGGCTTCATAGCTGCATCCATGTTAGCACGTCACGTCTGATGTGGTAATTTCACAGTAACGTTAGGCATACACACAGGTTCGAAGCAGAGGGTGACACGGGAGTGAATTCTCAAGTTCACATGAGACCTAAAGCGCATCCTGTTTGCTTAAAAGCGCAACGTTTCGTTGTTATTCTGAGTGCACACAAATAAACGTAGAGTCTTTACAGATTCGAAAGATGTATTAGGCTACTTTTATCTGTATGACGAAGAATGACGGAGATTTTAAGAGCAAGTGAACGCACCGGAGCCTGTCCTGCAGCAAACGCGCTTCCACACAAACACTTCAATAGCGCACATTTCTCTAGGTTAACATCATATTGAGCGGCCATGTAAAGTTGCTACTACATACATCTTTCAGATGAAAAGCCATATTTGAGGTTGATGAATGATAGGTGAGCGTTTGGATGTCCTGCTCGATTGTATTACCACACAGACCAGCCGTTAACAATCTGTCCATCACGGACTGCGAGCCTCTAGTTCGAAGACTCGTTCTCGCCCCCTACAGTGCAATTCGGCTAGGTATACATCCGCGCTAAAATATCAGGGTGAAAGTCATCATAGCTTGCGTAGTATAGACCCAGCTCCCAACCCAACTTTGAGAATAGATTAACGGCGATATTTTTTTTATCGCCGATAAGAGTCTCGCGTTAACGCAGCACGTTAACGCCGATAACGGCCCACCACTAAAATAATCACTCACTTGGGAGCCTTTCTTCTCAAGAGGAATGAAATGAAATGGAGAGCTAAAGGAAACGATTGCTGAAGGCTACGGCTTCTCCAGGGAAAACCACCAATCATATCTATCTCCTAGATTTGCCTGATCAAACGACAGGTTTCTGCTTGGGTTCTCCTCTTGGGTTTCAGATTTGCCAGAACCCAGAGGACTTTCTTCATAACTGCATCGCTCATATGCTGAACTTTCAAAGCTCAGCGGAGACATAAATGAGTTTTTAATTCAAGTCTCAAGTACAAACTTTCAGATGTTTCTCCTAAACACCCAGATCATTTAGTCAGGGAAAAATCAGAGATCTCAACGATTTCTCATGAATAATCAGAACTGCTCTCCATATGCACTTTACAGCTCTGTTCTCTAACTGCATCTTTATTTCTCCAATAGAATTTAGCATCTGATCCAATGTAACCGAGACCTCATCTTCTTCTCATCAGAGCTGCAGCAGGAATGTGTCAGCACTACAGTAATATGAACATCAACAGACAGAAGAGGTGGCACACGCTCTGAACCCGGGACGAACGGGAACGCTGAGTGCGGAAAACCACGGCTGAACAACAGGATTAGCAGCCGAGCAGCTAAAATCATGCCCACAGGACCTGAAAGAGACCCCTGTCTGTGTATTCTCAACACTCTCAGAGCATTATTACTCTCTCTGACTTTGAGTTTGTATTTGAAGGACACACTCGGACTGACGTTCACATGATGTTACACACACTCCGAGTCCCGCTGCAGCAATACATTACCATCTATTGTAATATGGCATTGCACAGAAATTCATAACTCGTTCTATTTAAAAGTTTTTCATAAGAATATCATGGTGATACTATGGTATATATCAATACAGAACACGGTGATACTGTATCTGTATATAGATTATTTGTACATCAATATTTTGTCTCTATTGCTTATTGTGCACATATGTTCATTGTTTAGTTTTATCATGTATATATGACAAAAAATAAAATAAGTGATTATATATGTATAAAATTACATATTCGTATAGCCTATATAAACAATATCAAATTCAAAATATTTTTATTTTCTGTCTTGGTCTGGAAAGGCAAATGCTCATTCTGATATTAATGAGTCAGATATGTATTAATCACACACACACACACACACACACACACACACACACACACACACACACACACACACACACACACAACCTCTCTCACTCTCACACACACACACACACACACTCTCTCTCTCTCTCTCACACACACACACACGCACACATACACACATACACACACACACACACCCTCTCTCACACACACACACACACACACACACACACACACACACACACACACACACACACACACACAACCTCTCTCACTCTCACACACACACACACACACACACACACACACTCTCTCTCTCTCTCTCACACACACACACACACACACACGCACACGCACACACACACACACTCTTATGACACTTAATAAATGTACAGCAGTGCCATGATTCAATGATGAGACCTGATGGCAAATCCATGATATGTTAATATACTAAAGTAAATATGCCATGGTCAAATTATGTCTTTCCATGCTATGCTCCTACAGCATTGCAATTTATATGATCATAAAGAATCTAAACATTATACCACTTCGAATACAAATAGTGCTATGTCAGTAAAACAGTCAGTGTGCATGCATGCCATGTTTGATTACATAACCCTCGTACTGTCAGGTAATTCCAGCATGACTGTATTATACAATAATAATTCTGAGTCTAGTATATTTATATGGAAAAGCATGTCTCTGCATGAAATCGACGTGTAACAGAAGCATGAACGCATACCGAGATCTGCAGCGTCCATCACCGCGTCCGCGTCCTCCGCCGCGCATCCTCCGGCCGCGGCTCCCTCCATCGGATCCGGATCAAGCGAGCCGCGGAGCGTCAACGCGAATCAAAGCAAGGAAAGACGGAGCGCGCGTCATGACCTGGGTCCGCGGTGCGGCGCGTGTGCGAGCCTGTGCGCGCTCCCGAGCCGAGCAGCAGTGACGTCTCCCGAGTATCGCCTTTCACAATGACGTCAGCCACGGGGGAATTTACATATTCTGGCATAAAGGCATTTCATTTAAATATTAATTCTAAGTTTAAAGCACTATAAAAGCCTTCAATGTTCCAGTAAATTCAATATTGAGAGGACTAATTAACCATTAAAATAAAAAAAATAGGAAAACACCGCAGTTTTTAAATGGGAAAATACCGCTCTCTACAGGTGACCCTCAAACTACAGCACGCACGCGCACGACGCTTATCAACTACAGTTATTTATTCAAGGAGACGATCAAGAGACTTAGAAAGGCAATCCGCATGGTCAGAAAACTTATAAACATTTTATACAGCGAAAATAAAATTACATTTATGATGAAAAATTCTAACTTCAGTTAGTTATCAAAGCAACATTAATCATTTGTTATTAAAATTACTAACTGGAAATAATACAAATAAAAAAAGATACACAAAAAAACAAATCAATATTAAAACTGAAAGTATTAAACATTCTAAATTAATAAAACTGCTATAAATTATACTAACATAACTAGGCAAAAATTACGACAAAATTCACAAAATATAAAAAATGTGAAGGGAAAAAAGTGAATTTCTTTTCATCTTATTTGTCATCAGCCGCCCAAATCATTTTTCATGTAAAATGCATTTATGTCAAGTCTTGTGCATTACAGCTATTTCTGTATTTAATGCTGATTTTTAGCATTCATGATTGCACTTCATTCATGTAAATACATTTCAATTGATATATTAAGTTATTTCAGGGTTTCCCAAAATTTTGTTTGCAAGGGAGGTAATTAATTCATCAAATAATAATACTAAAAATAAAAATGTAACAATTTTAAAAACATTTACAAAAAAAATAGAGAATAATATGAAATTAAATAATTCTAATAACTACAATAAATCATTTACTGAAAAAAAACATTTTAAAAAAAGTTTAACTATTACATCGGTCTAATTGTGAATTATTGAGTCACATTTATATGACGGTCAAAAAGCAGCTCAATTGACCTGCACTCCTAAATATGAGGTGATTTATTCTGCATCTGTAAACATCACTCCGTCTAGTAAAGGAAAACACTCACACACACAGAAGTTCAGATGCGACTTTAATCACTAGAAAAGCTTCTTCAGTGCAGTTCAGCTCCTCTCTGCTCGCGCGGCTGGACACCGCAGGGTTTGCTCAGAGAATTAGCACGCCGGAGGACATCGGGCCGTCCCCACCTGAACACAGGCTTGAGGAACGGCCGTCATAGATCTGAGCTTCACCCGCGACGTCCAGCCATCGAGCAGAGAGACGCATGTCTACAGACACAACGTCCAGACATCGAGCAGAGAGACGCATGTCTACAACACATGAGACGGAGAACAAGAGCCTACAGGCACAACGTCCAGACATCGAGCAGAGAGACGCATGTCTAAAACACCTACAGGTACTTGGGAAGATCCTTTTCTACAACCTGATGGGACAAAAAACACTGGACTTTAGTTTATACATTCTTTAAATATTTGTTATAAATATCTACATGTTGTACAATTTTATACAAAAAAAATTAAATGTAATTTTTAAATATTTTTTATACAATTTAAAACAAACAAATTAATTTAACATCAATAGTTAAATTTTTATAGACCTACACAATTTAAAACAAATACAAATAAAGGCAATTCATTTAGAAATACAAACATTTTATGCATTTCATCTCAACTTTTAAACAGACATTATACACATTGTATACTAATTAATATGTTATGTATATTATAATTATGCTATAAATCACAACAAAAATATATCAAATGTAATTATACATAAAAAATATTTTTTTATACAATTTAAAACATACATTATATAAACATATACATTATTTTTCTAAAGTAATTTTTTTCTCAGATTCTATATATTAAAACAATATTTATTCACCCTTATGCCGCGTCAAACCTATATGACATGATTAAATGAAGACACGATATTATTTTGATTGACTTACGCTTGGATCGTCCATTGGTCCGTACCGCTTCACAACCTGACCATCTCTGTCAATGAGGAACTACAATAAAACAGTTATGAGGTCACCACATTACAGAATAAATACCATCTATTAACTATTATTGTGTAACCGCGTTACCTTCGTGAAATTCCACTTGATGTTGCTGTAGAAATAAAAACGTATGATCAGCGCATTACAGAATACATTCATCAAAATCAAAACAAAAACAGTTGTGTTCAAGTAAAAACATCAGACTCCATAGATTGAAGAACTACACAGACAAATAAGACTCACTTTCCCAGAGTGCCTCTGCCTTTGGGCTGCTCCTTCATCCATTTCCAGAGCGGATGAGCTCCGTCTCCGTTCACCTCGATCTTACTGAAGAGGTCAAACTCTGCGTTGTAGCCTTTGGCAAACTCCTTGACCTCCGCCTCGCTTCCAGGCTCCTGCAGAACACACAGCACCTCGCTGGATTACAAAACTGACGAGAACATGAGCATGTGACCTCTGTAAACTAGAGGTCTGCTACCCGAACCGAACCCGCGGGTCCCGAAATACTGTCAGGTTTCGGGTTAATGTTTAATGGATAGCCTCGGGCTCGGGTCGGGTTGGGGTTTGTAGGCAAAACTATATGCAGAGGCTTTGCTGCTTTCATAGACGCACGCACACACAGATATCAGAGATCGCACACAAACATCACGGACACTTTTATTAGTAAAATAGCTTCGACAGGCTACTGACTCGCAAGTCACAACGTTATATTTATCTGCAATGAGGCGGAAAGTGAAGTAACTAAGCGTCATTGCTTGTAGAGAGAGAGTCCTCTCTCTCTCTCTCTCTCTCTCTCTCTCTCTCTCTCTCTCTCTCTCTCTCTCTCTCTCTCTCTCTCTCTCTCTCTCTCTCTCCCTCTCTCTCTCTCTCTCTCTCTCTCTCTCTCTCTCTCTCCTCTCTCTCTCTCTCTCTCTCTCTCTCTCTCTCTCTCTCTCTCTCTCTCTCCTCTCTCTCTCTCTCTCTCTCTCTCTCTCTCTCTCTCTCTCTCTCTCTCTCTCTCTCTCTCTCTCTCTCTCTCTCTCTCTCTCTCTCTCCTCTCTCTCTCTCTCTCTCTCTCTCTCTCTCTCCTCTCTCTCTCTCTCTCTCTCTCTCTCTCTCTCTCTCTCTCTCTCTCTCTCTCTCTCTCTCTCTCTCTCTCTCTCTCTCTCTCACTCTCCTCTCTCTCTCTCTCTCTTCTCTCTCTCTCTCTCTCTCTCTCTCCTCTCTCTCTCTCTCTCTCTCTCTCTCTCTCTCTCTCTCTCTCTCTCTCTCTCTCTCTCTCGTCTGATTTAAAGTAGACCGAATGCTAACGAGCCTTAACTGACAAAAAATGACCATAATTTGCACGGTCATCATCTTCTTGTCCAAACAAAATTCATAAACTCGGCAGAATGTATGCGACCGCTGCACCTGATGTTCACAAACTTTCATAACTGGTAAATGTTTGTGAAATGGCAGAGCCTTGATTAATCTATTTCTTTGCATGCAATCGTGAAATGCAGCCTTTTTCCTTTTTTTTTGTTGGCTATTCGTTGGGGGGGGGGGGGGGGGATCTCGGGTCAGGTTCGGGCTCTAAATTTAACTGTGCCGCTCGGGTCGGGTCGGGTCAGACAATCTCGGGTACGGGCCGGGTTTGGGCTTCAGTTTTGAGCCCGTGCAGACCTCTACTGTAAACCTGTGACAACCAAGAGAAAGAGCCTAGAGATGGTCAATAATATCCAGGGAAGATCAGTTATTGACCGTTCCGTATGCTAATGTTGTGATGACATCATCGCCGCTGGTTACATTCTGTGGGAGATTCTCTTTGAACTTACATCAGAATGTTTGAAGAACACTAATATTCAAAACTATAACAGCACACGGTGTTTTGCACATTCATATTTTAAGCAAAATACATTTTGGGGAGAAAAATAAAATTGGGGGCACAGCTGTCTGAAAACTATTAAAACATGTTTGTAATTGAAATAAAATTAAATGATTCATGTATGAGCTAACTTGCCAATGTCCTGTTATAGGACTATAACCTTGTTATCTTGCCAATAAAAAGTAACAGAAACTACAATTATTTATTGGAAACGAACTAAAACAGAAATACACCTAAAAATAATATACAAAACAAAACCCATTTACTTGTCAAAAGCACATTATATTTACTAAAAACTTAAATGAAGACAATGCAAATAAATGATTCTTTAATACGTCTGGTCAGATTAAAACTCACTACACAACACAAACTACTCCACTTAGTCATGACGGCGGACGCTCTCACGGTCTGGTTCATTTAATCAAAGAACGTGTTTTCATATACAATATAATGCCCCAGCAACGTCTACGCTCTTCTGCAGCATGCATGCATGGAATATAATATCCCATAATCAACAAGCTTGAATTGACCGTGACAAAAGAACCTGAAGCAACATTAAAGATTTCAATATTTCCTCTCGACTCAAACGATTTTCACACAAAACTGGAAGAGAAATAAAATCCCTTGAGAGATGCAAACTGAACACACTCTGGATTAAACATGCAACGTAATCCGGTCACGAAGAGTCATATATCATACAAGATCACGGTTTAAAGTATATAATGCACCTTTCCATCCCAGTACATACCTGCTTTCCAAACTGGTTGCAGGGGAAGCCCATGATGCGTAAACCTTTCTCAGCGTACGTGGCGTGCATTGCCGCAAACTGAGTGTAGTTTACAGGAGTCTTCCCTCATTTAGAGGCTACGTTAGTGATGATGCACACATAACCCCTGAAACACACACACACACACACACACACACACACACACACACACTTCAGACACCACGAGCCAGATTCACAGAGCTCAGCCAAAGCCTGAATGAGCATAACGTGGATGAGAATAGTTCAGACAAATATTAAAATGTGCTCACTCTCAGGCCATCTAAGATTAGGATGAGTGTGTTTCTTCATCAGATTTGGAGAAATCAGTGTCTCAGCAATGGATGCTCTGCAGTGAATGGGTGCCGTCAGAATGAGAGTCCAAACAGCTGATGAAAGTTTCAGCTTTTGTCTTCTCCAGATGTTAATTGATGGACTGAGATGTTTTTATCAGCTGTTTGGACTCATTCTGACGGCACCCATTCACTGCAGAGCATCCATTGCTGAGACACTGATGCAATGCTACATTTCTCCAAATCTGATGAAGAAATCACTCATCTACATCTAGGATGGCCTGAGTTTAAAACATTTTCAGCAGATTTTCAAGAAATATAAGTCTTTTTTTAATATTTAAACAAACAAGTTAGTTTAATACTTCTTATTAGGGGCTTGTTCAGATCACTAACCCAAATATGAACATTAACACAGTATGCATGAGCAAATTAAATCAGTTTCTGAATGTACTCATCCGTTCACCTGTATTTCTCCAGAGACACTTCATTTCCATCGATGTCTCTGGCCGAGAACTCGTATATGGATTTGGCCGACTGCCAGTCGTTGGCTTGGGCACACTGAGATAAACAGAGAGGTCAAAGGTCACAGGGTGTCTGCCAACCCCAGCAAGTTATTACTGAACAGGAGAACTATGATCAGTGGTGGTCAGTAACGAAGTACAACTACTTCGTTACTGTACTTAAGTACATTTTTCAAGTATCTGTACTTTACTGAAGTAGTTTTATTTTGAGTAACTTTTACTTTTACTTCACTACATTCCAAAGCATAAGATCGTACTTTTTACTTCACTACATTTCATAAAACATATCGTTACTCCTTATAATACATCACGTGCTCCGAGACGCAGAAGCGGTGTCTGACTCATGAACAAACTGATTCTTTTCAATGAACCTGTTCAATCGGTTCGCAAATCGCCACAAACGATTCATTCACAAACTACAATGATCCGATTGCAGCTGTTCTCGAGTCGAAAACTCACTGATTCAAATGATCCGTTTAGAGCGAGTCTTCTTCAGTGAACTGAACTCACAAGTAAAGAACCGGGAGATCTCGTGAGCGCGCGCTACTGATGCTGTGAAAAGTACGTTACTAATGTCGAATTTTAGGATTCATTATTGTAACTGAAAATAATATTTAGGTCAAAACTGTCAGTTGTTTGTGAACTAAATCTGCTGTAAAGGGTGATCTATTTAAGCCCACTGAAATGCTTGAATGCAGACAGATCAACATCAGTGTCTCTAACGTTATGTTTTAGGTCAAAAAACTAAACATTAAAATAACACCGATTAAATAAAATAACTCATGCATGTGTAACGGATGTATGCCAGTAAGGGCTGTGTGTAAACCTCACTCCCCTGACCTCAAAAAGAGGCGCTCTAGCGACTGACGCAAGAGACTGTAGCCTTTAGCGTTCCTTGTTAGAGCGCCCGCCTCCCGCGCCGGTGGAGTCAGTCCGGTGCAGGAACATTAGCCCGTTAGCTTTAATGATGTAATCCTGTCTATGTGGCTTTATAATGCCTTAAAATCTATTTCTATTCGTTTTTTTGGTGTATTTGTTAACAGAACGACTCGTTAAAGTCGTTGTTTAGTGTTAAGCTTTCGATTCAATCACGTGAATTATAATCAATAACAGAAATCAGTTCCGTGTATTATTAAGACACTAACCAGTGATAATGTGGAGGTTATTAAGAGTTATCAATCATAAATGCATTATTTGGAGGGGCTATTATCAGTAGTATTCAATAATAATTATATTAAATCTCATTGCATGTTTACTAAAATGCACAAGTTCTTTGTATATATTTTTTATTGTAGGGTGTTGCAGATATGATCTAAAAGATTTGATATCTTAATTTTATTATGCAACATGAATATAATATGACCATTATAAAGTGCCTCACTAGGCAAGGTTCAAGGTTTCTTTATTTGTCACATAATAAATTACACAGGGTATAATTAGAAGTGAAATGTAATCGAATCAGGTCCGCTCAGTGGACAGTGCAAAATAATAAGAATAAAAATGATATAAAGTACAACACAAGGGCATATATATGGTGAAATAAGAGTAAAATGTGCAATGAAATAAAAAAAGTGCAAAACAATAAGATGTGCAAAAAAAAAGAAAACCAGTGTACGGGGACTTAATAAATAGTAATGTGAATAAGAGGGATGTGCAGACGGGCTGAATTAGTAAAACCAGTGTTGTGGAATGATCTAGAGATGATCATACATGTTTTAAAACCAGTTACAGTGTTCATACTGTAAATATGACTTGATTGTGTCCCATTTGAGGAATATAAACGTCATACTATTACATAAACCCACACTGCGTGATCTTTCTACATCTGTGTGTTTGTCACACACACACACCATGACTGGACTGTCTGCGGTAAGCTTGTGAAGTCTGGTTAGCTTTGACTAGTCTCTGCTGTAGTGTGTAGATGTGATGTGTTCTGTACACACTCCACAGACACGGGACCATCTGATTCGTTTAGCAGCTCCGTGTCATTTTAATGCTCAACGGTTGGTTAAATCCCCTCTGTAGAGTAATATTTAGTTTTTTGTCTCTGAAAACTGACCCTAACTAGTTTTAATACAACTCATAATATCACACTGTGAAAAATAATCAATATTAACCACCATTGCAAACAGATCAAAAAAGTATTATATCATAACAAAATTATGACTTAACAAAAAAAAAAAAAACATTATAAAAAAAAAATACAAAATGTATTTAATATTTTTTTTTATTATATTTAATATTTTCACAAACTGTGTATTTTTAATTTTAATTAAATTAACTTTAATTTTTAAGGCTCATTTTGAGTCCAAAATAAACACTTTGTGGAATTTTAAAATTATTTTAAAATGTTATTTAAAAAAAGAGGAGTGCCTTAACCCTCTTTATATATCTATTTATCTATCTTTATTTTTAAATTATAATTAGTTTTTTTATCATTTCCATTTTGGTATCATTTATATATTTAGTATTTATTATTTGTTAATCTATATTTATGATATTTTCATCGGTTGAATGATGCAAAATGAGGCATTTGTAAATCTAGAACCTTAAAAAACATTTTCATTACTTGAAATAAAACAAAAACTGTAATTGTATTTTTGCTAGCTGCAAAGGCAACATTTCTCATTTTTATTTAGTTTAAGTTACAGATAAATAACTAAAGAAAAAACTAATTAAACCACAACTAAAAACTAAACCTTGATCAAAATTATATAGACATAAAAAATAAAATGACTAAAACATTAACTTAAAATAAAATATACAAATAAAATGAATTACTATCATAGTATATTACACAACACTTGTAAAGAAGTGAATTTGTGTCTTGACCAGCACAGACTCGGTTTCAAGGTTCAAGGTTTGTTTATTCTATAACTACTAACGTTACAGCAGCGGGGAATATGAACGTGTGTATCTCCCCCGGGTCCACACCATCCTAACTCGTTCTTGCTCCGAGCGGGTCTCGAACCCGGGATTCCGGCGCGGGAGGCGGGCGCTCTAACAAGGAACGCCAAAGCCTCTTGCATCAGTCGCTAGAGCGCCTCTTTCTGAGGTCAGGGGAGTGAGGTTTACACAGCCCTTACTGGTATACATCCGTTACACGTGCATCAGTTATTTTATTTAATCGGTGTTATTTTAATGTTTTGTTTTTTGACCTAAAACATAACGTTAGAGACACTGATGTTGATCTGTCTGCATTCAAGCATTTCAGTGGGCTTAAACAGATCACCCTTTACAGCAGATTTAGTTCACAAACAACTGACAGTTTTGACCTAAATATTATTTTCAGTTACAATAATTAATCCTAAAATTCGACATTAGTAACGTACTTTTCACAGCATCAGTAGCGCGCGCTCACGAGATCTCCCGGTTCTTTACTCGTGAGTTCAGTTCACTGAAGAAGACTCGCTCTAAACGGATCATTTGAATCAGTGAGTTTTCGACTCGAGAACAGCTGCGATCAGATCATTGCATCAGTGAATGAATCGTTTGTTGCGATTTGCGAACCGATTGAACAGGTTCATTGAAAAGAATCAGTTTGTTCATGAATCATACACCGCTTCTGCGTCTCGGAGCACGTGATGTATCACGTGAGTAACGATATGTTTTATGAAATGTAGTGAAGTAAAAAGTACGATCTTATGCTTTGGAATGTAGTGAAGTAAAAGTAAAAGTTACTCAAAATAAAACTACTCCAGTAAAGTACAGATACTTGAAAAATGTACTTAAGTACAGTAACGAAGTAGTTGTACTTCGTTACTGACCACCACTGTATATAACTGACGTTCTGCAAAACAACAAGTTCTAAAACACTTTTTTCTTACTGGTGAAGATTAGATGGTGAAATCTGTTTTCTCTCAGGTACATGGCAGTGTAAGCTTCACAGTGAACATTACTACATCACTCTCATCAATGTAGTCCATATCAACAACATATATATCTTGACTCTATAGTGGTTATTTTGGGAAAAACCCAGGTATTTTGGGCAGTAGGATTATAAAAATATGTGCTAATATAAAATTAAATAAAGTAGTCTATATAAAATTGCAAAATAAATCTGTCTATCAGTACTTTTTTACTTAAGTACATAAAAAATTAAGTACTTTTGTACTTTCACTCGAGTAAAATTGAAAAAGCAGTACTTTTACTGGAGTAATATTTTATTATACGTATCTGTACTTTTACGCAAGTACTTGATCTGTGTACTTTGTCCACCACTGATACACAATCATGTGCTATAAATCAATGATGCAACATGTGATAGCATAACTGATGAAATCTCATAGTCATCTTTGCCCTCTGATACAGTTATGTGTGACTTTCTGTTTGCAAAACACAAGAAACTAAATATTACTCTACAGAGGGGATTTAACCAACCGTTGAGCATTAAAATGACACGGAGCTGCTAAACGAATCAGATGGTCCCGTGTCTGTGGAGTGTGTACAGAACACATCACATCTACACACTACAGCAGAGACTAGTCAAAGCTAACCAGACTTCACAAGCTTACCGCAGACAGTCCAGTCATGGTGTGTGTGTGTGACAAACACACAGATGTAGAAAGATCACGCAGTGTGGGTTTATGCAATAGTATGATGTTTGTATTCCTCAAATGGGACACAATCAAGTCATATTTACAGTATGAACACTGTAACTGGTTGAATGTGTTTTTAAAACATGTATGATCATCTCTAGATCATTCCACAACACTGGTTTTACTAATTCAGCCCGTCTGCACATCCCTCTTATTCACATTACTATTTATTAAGTCCCCGTACACTGGTTTTCTTTTTTTTTGCACATCTTGTTTTGCACTTTTTTTATTTCATTGCACATTTTACTCTTATTTCACCATATATATGCCCTTGTGTTGTACTTTATATCATTTTTATTCTTATTATTTTGCACTGTCCACTGAGCGGACCTGATTCGATTACATTTCACTTCTAATTATACCCTGTGTAATTTATTATGTGACAAATAAAGAAACCTTGAATCTTGCCTAGTGAGGCACTTTATAATGGTCATATTATATTCATGTTGCATAATAAAATTAAGATATCAAATCTTTTAGATCATATCATACCTGCAACACCCTACAATAAAAAATATATACAAAGAACTTGTGCATTTTAGTAAACATGCAATGAGATTTAATATAATTATTATTGAATACTACTGATAATAGCCGCTCCAAATAATGCATTTATAATTGATAACTCTTAATAACCTCCACATTATCACTGGCTAGACTCTTAATAATACACGGAACTGATTACGGTTATCGTTATTGATTATTCTTCATGTGATTGAATCGAAAGCTGAACACTAAACCCAAAACAACGACTTTAACGAGTCGTTCTGTTAACAAATACACCCAAAAAAAACGAATAGAAATAGATTTTAAGGCATTATAAAGCCACATAGACAGGATTACATCATTAAAGCTAACGGGCTAATGTTCCTCCACCGGACTGAATTAACGGAGACACAGGTGCCACAAATAAACACACCGGACTATGACCTACAAAAACAACTAGCTGTTAGACGACACAGACTAGTCTAAACACTCTCTTAGACAGTTAAACAGCTGGTAAAGGTGTTGTCTGGTATCTTACCATGGCTTTAACGTAGCTCTTACTCCCCAGCGTCCCGATCAACAGCGCTCGCTGGAATAACCACATAGTGCTGCGGCACGAAGCCCCGCCCACCTACGGGGAAGACACGCCTCTTCTGTCCGCCTCAGCCAATCAGAGACGGCGCTTATGCTGCTGGTGCAAGTCATATGATCAATACGTGCAATGCGGTTAAATGAAAGCAGGGGTGACCAACCCTTCTATCAAAAACACCTGACTTTAATTTTCACGCGATCGTGAAGACCTTAATTAGTTGCTTCAAGTGTGTTTGATTAGAGTTGGAGCTGAGCTTTACAGGACAGTCGATCGCCAGGAATGCCTGAATTAAAGCATAAAAATACATAGAGATTTATTCACAAAACCCGTCACAGTTAACAGATCATCTTTCAGTTCTCAAATACTCTACATTCATGGAAATATATACATTTAAAAAAAAACATTTGTATTAAATATGTGACCCTGGAGCACAAAAGTGGTCATAAGTAGCACTGGGGTTATATTTATTCCAGATTTTCAAATATTGTCCTATCATAACAAACCACACATCAATGGAAATATGATTTATTCAGCTTTCAGATTATTAAAAAATGACCCAGGGTCACATATATGACTTTAAACAAGTGCTGTGATCTTTGGTCTCAATAAAATTAATTACAAATATTATTATTTTATTACAATTGCAAACGTATAACAATACATAGTAGTAATACGTTTTTAAAATGTATATAAGCAATACATTATATTTAAATATTAAAATAAAACTAAAATAAAAAATATACGCATGCAAAGACTGCGGTAAAACTGTGTTTTGTGCCTGGCAATGAATTCGACACCCGCAGGGGTCCTTAACCGCCGCTGTGAGCACGTGACTGATGACAGGAAGCGCGAGAGTTTAAAAGCAGATTGTGAGGAGTTATTTAGGAAGGTGTTGTTATCAGTTTAACGCGTTATGGATGATGACGAGGAGTCTTATCGATTATGGAAAATCCGTAAGACCATAATGCAGGTGTGAATGTGTATTGAGAAGTTACTGTCGTTAGTTGTTTAGTCCTAACTAGACAGAAGTGTGTGTAAACATCGAAACAGTATGTACAGATAATATACAAACTGATCGAAATAATGACTTCCGGTAACAGACTGTAGTGCATTTACTGTTATCCGAAGCGATTTACAGAGCTTTCAGATTATACATGTTCTTATATAGAAAATGAAGAGAATATAAACAGCATAAATGTCACTCATTTTAGATCAGGGTCTTCAAAGGTGTGTAAAATAGTACAATTAAAAATGATTTAAAGTCAATAAAATTATAATACATGAATAAATAATATATAACAGTGCTGTACTATAATGATAGAATAAAGTAACCTTGTAAACTAAATATTTTATGCATGTTAATAATATATTTTACAGTATAAATTGCAATTGTTAAACATTATTAAAAATTAGTCTGTTAAAATAGACCTATTAAAGTTAATAATAATAATAGTAAAAACATTTAAATGAATGCATAACAGTACAGCACTTTAGTGAATAGAAAAACTGTTTTTTTAATTATATTATCATGTTATCGTATTAATTCATAAATGATATAGCGGTCTTTTAAAGTCCAAGATGCTTCGCTGCATCATCCTTCACGTTAATGTTGTAGCTCTGCCACGATCGAGGATATCTGGTGACCCAAGACGAGCTGGACCAGACCTTGGACGAGTTCAAAGGTCAGTTTGGAGACCGACCCAGCGAGGGTCGACCCAGACGGACGGACCTCACCGTGCTGGTGGCACACAATGACGACCCCACCGACCAGATGTTCGTGTTCTTTCCAGGTGAGTCCGTGTGACGCTGAATGTTTCATGTGTGCTTATCTGAGTGTATTGTGTCCACCAGAGGAGATGAAAGTGGGCATCAAGACCATTAAGATGTACTGCCAGCGGATGCAGGAGGAAAACATCGCTCGGGCCATTATCGTAGTCCAGACGGGCATGACTCCTTCTGCTAAACAGGTACCACACACACCGGAAACACCAAACACGGGTCATTATCGTAGTCCAGACGGGCATGACTCCTTCTGCTAAACAGGTACCACACACACCGGAAACACCAAACACGGGTCATTATCGTAGTCCAGACGGGCATGACTCCTTCTGCTAAACAGGTACCACACACACCGGAAACACCAAACACGGGTCATTATCGTAGTCCAGACGGGCATGACGCCTTCTGCTAAACAGGTACCACACACACCGGAAACACCAAACACGGGTCATTATCGTAGTCCAGACGGGCATGACTCCTTCTGCTAAACAGGTACCCACACACACCGGAAACACCAAACACGGGTCATTATCGTAGTCCAGACGGGCATGACTCCTTCTGCTAAACAGGTACCACACACACCGGAAACACCAAACACGGGTCATTATCGTAGTCTAGACGGGCATGACTCCTTCTGCTAAACAGGTACCACACACACTGGAAACACCAAACACGGGTCATTATCGTAGTCCAGACGGGCATGACTCCTTCTGCTAAACAGGTACCACACACACCGGAAACACCAAACACGGGTCATTATCGTAGTCCAGACGGGCATGACTCCTTCTGCTAAACAGGTACCACACACACCGGAAACACCAAACACTGGTCATTATCATAGTCCAGACGGGCATGACTCCTTCTGCTAAACAGGTACCACACACACCGGAAACACCAAACACGGGTCATTATCGTAGTCCAGACGGGCATGACTCCTTCTGCTAAACAGGTACCACACTCACCGGAAACACCAAACACGGGTCATTATCGTAGTCCAGACGGGCATGACTCCTTCTGCTAAACAGGTACCACACACACCGGAAACACCAAACACGGGTCATTATCGTAGTCCAGACGGGCATGACGCCTTCTGCTAAACAGGTACCACACACTCCGGAAACACCAAACACGGGTCATTATCGTAGTCCAGACGGGCATGACTCCTTCTGCTAAACAGGTACCACACACACCGGAAACACCAAACACGGGTCATTATCGTAGTCCAGACGGGCATGACGCCTTCTGCTAAACAGGTACCACACACACCGGAAACACCAAACACGGGTCATTATCGTAGTCCAGACGGGCATGACTCCTTCTGCTAAACAGGTACCACACACCTCGGAAACACCAAACACGGGTCATTATCGTAGTCCAGACGGACATGACTCCTTCTGCTAAACAGGTACCACACACACCGGAAACACCAAACACGGGTCATTATCGTAGTCCAGACGGGCATGACTCCTTCTGCTAAACAGGTACCACACACACCGGAAACACCAAACACGGGTCATTATCGTAGTCCAGACGGGCATGACTCCTTCTGCTAAACAGGTACCACACACACCGGAAACACCAAACACGGGTCATTATCGTAGTCCAGACGGGCATGACTCCTTCTGCTAAACAGGTACCACACACACCAGAAACACCAAACACGGGTCATTATCGTAGTCCAGACGGGCATGACTCCTTCTGCTAAACAGGTACCACACACACCGGAAACACCAAACACGGGTCATTATCGTAGTCCAGACGGGCATGACTCCTTCTGCTAAACAGGTACCACACACACCGGAAACACCAAACACGGGTCATTATCGTAGTCCAGACGGGCATGACTCCTTCTGCTAAACAGGTACCACACACACCGGAAACACCAAACACGGGTCATTATCGTAGTCCAGACGGGCATGACGCCTTCTGCTAAACAGGTACCACACACACCGGAAACACCAAACACGGGTCATTATCGTAGTCCAGACGGGCATGACTCCTTCTGCTAAACAGGTACCACACACACCGGAAACACCAAACACGGGTCATTATCGTAGTCCAGACGGGCATGACTCCTTCTGCTAAACAGGTACCACACACACCGGAAACACCAAACACGGGTCATTATCGTAGTCTAGACGGGCATGACTCCTTCTGCTAAACAGGTACCACACACTCCGGAAACACCAAACACGGGTCATTATCGTAGTCCAGACGGGCATGACGCCTTCTGCTAAACAGGTACCCACACACACCGGAAACACCAAACACGGGTCATTATCGTAGTCCAGACGGGCATGACTCCTTCTGCTAAACAGGTACCACACACACCGGAAACACCAAAACACGGGTCATTATCGTAGTCCAGACGGGCATGACGCCTTCTGCTAAACAGGTACCACACTCACCGGAAACACCAAACACGGGTCATTATCGTAGTCCAGACGGGCATGACTCCTTCTGCTAAACAGGTACCACACACACCGGAAACACCAAACACGGGTCATTATCGTAGTCCAGACGGGCATGACTCCTTCTGCTAAACAGGTACCACACACACCGGAAACACCAAACACGGGTCATTATCGTAGTCCAGACGGGCATGACTCCTTCTGCTAAACAGGTACCACACACACCGGAAACACCAAACACGGGTCATTCGGTGCCAGGCAAGCAGAAGGATATAGATTTAGTGGTTTGATGCCTAGATCCGTTGACCTCTTTTTCCTGATGATGATTCTTCTTTTTCAGTCTTTGGTTGATATGGCACCAAAATACATCCTGGAACAGTTTCTACAGCAAGAGCTGCTCATAAACCTCACCGAGCACGAGGTGAGACGCTTTCCACTGAATGGGACATGTGTGCAAACAAATGTTCAAAAAGAGAAACAAAAGTAATCCTATTATTTTAGTTGTATAAACTTGATTTATAAAAAAAAACATGCATGCATACGCACACGCATCCATACACACACACATGCATGCATACGCACACACACGCATGCATACACGCATCCATACGCACACACGCATACACCCATCCATACACGCATACATACACACACAGCACACACAGCATGCATACACACAGCATACGCACACACACACAGCATACACCACATCATGCATACAGCACACACACATCATCGCAACACCCATGCAACACACATGCATACACACACACACACATCCATGCACGCACGCATACATGCGCACACACACACACACGCATGCATACGCACACACACGCATGTATACACATACACATGCATACGCACACACACATGCATACGCACACACACATACATGCATACACCCATCCATACACACATACATGCACACACACGCATGCATACACACACACACACGCATGCATACACACACACGCATGCATACACACACACACATATATAACAATTATTGCAATTTAAACTTATGATAAACATTTAACATCTACTGCTGAGAACAAAAATTGCTAAATTATAATTTTATCACTCAATATAATTGAGTATAATTCCAAACCAAGCACACAAATATTTTATACTTCTGAATTAAAAACATTAATAATGTGTATAGATATAATAAATATTATTTACAAAAAACATATTGAAATGTTATATTAACAAATAGTGCATTGTTTGCATTTTCATTCTAACTATTAGTATAATTTTAACCCAAGCACAAAAATATATAAACATTGATTAAAATATATATATGTATTTAAAGCCTTAACATATTATAAATCTAATTTATTTTAAAAGCATATTAAGATTTGTTTTATAAACAAATATTGCAATCTGTTAAAATAACAAAGGACTATATTTTGCATGCATTAGTACATAAAGAAAATCTTTAATTTCTTCATTTTTTTTCTTTGTCCTTCAGTTGGTTCCTGAGCACATCGTTATGACACGAGAAGAAGTGAAAGAGCTGCTGGCCAGATAGTATCCATACTATAGCAGCAGCTGTGTGTGAAGTGATGCAAAAGTGATTTTGTTCCCAGAAACAGTTAATTCTGCTCCACTCACTCACTGTCGACTGTATAGTAAACTGGGTTAAGAGGAAGCTTGCGCTGTGCGACATCATCAAAACCGCTTTTCTTGACCGTAATCAGTAAACTCAAGGAGACACAGTTACCCAGAATTCAGTGTGGAGATCCCGTGGCACGATATTTCGGGCTGAAACGAGGGCAGGTGAGTCTGCAAACGTTCATGAACTCCTTCTGTGTGGTGCTTTAAGTGCTTCACGGTTCTGGATTGAGAGATGGTGTATACGTCTGGAGAAGCACACTGTGGTGGAGCAGTGTTTTGATAGAAAGGTGTTGTTTGTTGTCTCAGGTGGTGAAGATCATCCGGCCCAGTGAAACCGCGGGACGATACATCACATACAGACTCGTACAGTGAGGACCAGCTCAAACTCCAGAGCTACAGAGGTTTCGCTTAGTGACGGCTTTTCATTTCTTTTATAATTCTAATGGAGGACCGAGATTCTTGTGATCGAAGGCAACATTATGAATTTAGATTTCTTTCATTTCCATTAAAAACATTTGTTTAATGAGTGGTTTTGTTACTGGTTATTTTTTTTTAATGCATTAATGGTAAAAGTAAAATCCCAGCTTGTATTGTAACTGATGTGTGTGTATTCGGGATGTGCATCTCCGTAACTGAGACCGATGCGATACGCATAACCTACGATACAAATGAAGCCGCTTGCGTACGATTAGCCTCTATTGCGATTCAATGCAATGGGAAAAATATGATCACATTTATTTCTTTGGTTCAGACAGACAGCAAATCAATTAGTGTCTTCTGACTTCTAACGCCTCGAGGCCTGTTTCATAAAACAAGTTTACCAAATAGGCCAGGCTTATTTCAGTTCGTCTGACTCGCTGTCAAATGATTTGGTTCCATAAAGCAAGTTTAACAAAGATCAAGCTCAGTCACTGTGTCTACTTATGCTGGAAAACTAACCTGGTTCAGGACAGGCTTACTGTCAGGCTAAGCCAGAGATTCTCAATTCCAGTCCTCGCGCCCCCCGCTCTCCATATTTAGCATGTTTCTCTTTGTTAACACACCTGATTCAGATAATCAGCTTGTTAGAAGTGCGCTCCGTGCATGAACTGTGTTCAGATTGACATGCTCCCTACACAGGGTCCATTGCTCCCTACACAGTGTCCATTGCTCCCTACACAGGGTCCATTGCTCCCTACACAGTGTCCATTGCTCCCTACACAGGGTCCATTGCTCCCTACACAGTGTCCATTGCTCCCTACACAGGGTCCATTGCTCCCTACACAGGGTCCATTGCTCCCTACACAGGGTCCATTGCTCCCTACACAGGGTCCATTGCTCCCTACACAGGGTCCATTGCTCCCTACACAGGGTCCATTGCTCCCCACACAGGGTCCATTGCTCCCCACACAGGGTCCATTGCTCCCCACACAGGGTCCATTGCTCCCCACACAGGGTCCATTGCTCCCCACACAGGGTCCATTGCTCCCCACACAGGGTCCATTGCTCCCCACACAGGGTCCATTGCTCCCCACACAGGGTCCATTGCTCCCCACACAGGGTCCATTGCTCCCCACACAGGGTCCATTGCGCCCCACACAGGGTCCATTGCTCCCCACACAGGGTCCATTGCTCCCTACACAGGGTCCATTGCTCCCTACTCCCTGAGCAGGGAAATCCGCTGAAGTTTACTTTATTTCGTAACATTCATTCATGGATTTGCGCTGCGCAACGTCTTCACGCACGGACGAGTGTGACATCATATACCTCTGTAAATATATACAATTTTAATTCACGTCTCGCACACTTCAGTGCACTTTGAATGGAATATATACGTTCGCTTCGAACTGGAATCATGGAGGAATATCCTGTGATGTCCACTTCGCAGGGCACTTACGTTCCAATAGAACAAACATCTGAAACGATAAGAGTAACATACGAAATATGGGGGGGGGGGGGGGCGGCGAGGACTGGAATTGAGAACCGCTGCAGTAAGCTGAGCTCCTCTAACACGGACCTATATATCACCACTGACTCTCTCTCATACTATCATAGCCATGCAGTCTTTCTCTCTGGTTTAATAACCGCTGTACCTTTTACAGTTAGAACCGATAGCATTATAATCTAACACTGCTCTTAAAAACATTAACAATCACTAAACTAAAACTACATTTCAACTGCTATATGAAACACATGAACTCATCTGAGATTAGTAATTATGATTGTTTTATTTACCCATTACAATAGTCCCTTTCCAGTTACTGCTATCATAAATGCATATTTGACTCAGAATTATTGCGCTGCTCTGTTTTGAGCGCGCTCGTCCACTCCTGACTGCAGAATGAATATAATTACATCCTAACATTTACAGATGAAAAATATACTCGTGACGTGTCAGTTATGCACTGAGGAACACAAAACGTCTCGAATGCATTAAACAGCACAAGTATATTCTGTGTTTGCGGTGCTGGATCCATATTAAGGGCTGCTTGAGAAGAACCGTGCACAAGTTAGGTACATCGCCGTTTATAACCGCTTTAGCCCCGATTGGTTTGTCAGGTTATTTCAAGTCATGTTTTGGACTTTAATCTCTCTTTAATCTCCGTGCTGTTGTGATTCGTCATATTCACGCGCAGCGCTGATGAGAGAATATAGTAATTATATATAAATAAATCATTTTTTACCGATGTAACTATGTTAGAAACGATGCATCGAGATACAAATGTCGACTTGATCTGATGCACACTTATTAAACCGATGCATCGTATCGTTAACTTTTTTTGAGTGAATCGTGGAATCTTTCTATCCCTAATGTGTATGTATTTATTACATAAATATTGAATAATATTATTTCATAGATCACCACCACATTCTCCAGATCCTATTAATTCAAAAATAAAAATAACATGAATATTTAAAATAATACGTAGAAATGTATGCTAATTCTAATATATATTCCACCTGATTAATTCACAAACTAAATGATTTGTCGTAAATATAGTAGAAATTACAGATTTATTGCATATAGAGGTGTTCAAAACAAATATATACAGTTTCAGAATATACAAAAGGGTTTTGAATTCACTCACAAATGTCTTTCATTTCTTTGGTGTTAAATGGTGAAAGGATTTAATGAACATGGTTGAGATGAAGCTACAGTTCCAGCATGGTTTAAACCATGTTTAGTTTAGTTAGACAGTCCAATGCTGCTGGAACAACACCAGTAATGAAATATACACTATTACAAACATTTTATAATGCATTAAAACCAGCACTGACCAGCAGTCTGGCTGTTGTTAGACCAGTTTAACCGTAACACCAGTTTCTGCTTATTCGCCAGTACACTCCAGTGCATAGATGAACGATAATAAATATTGTAAAATACAACGTTACAAGCTCCTAAAAGAGACACTTACTTCTAAACAAAAATATGAAACAAAGCACTTTTAATATCTACAACACACTGACTCCCCTTGAGATCTTATTAAATAATAATAATAATAATGACGTTGGTTTTTAAAGACAGTAATTATTGTATTCCAGTTGCAGGTTATGAATGCGGTGGTTTATACAGACTAGTGCGCAAACGTATTATATTGAGGGAATATAACCACCAACATTATATAAAATCCAGTTCATATCAGCGAATACATGAAACAATCTCAGTTCTAGAAAACAACGGCATGAGGTCACTGAGAGGTCATACGAGCTCGCCTGTCAATCAAAACTGTCAATGATATTCATCTGACTTTTAGGAATGTGTGTATAGAAACATAACACATGTTGTACATCTCTAGTTGAAATGCATATCGACCTGTTTATATTCCTAACACATCTGGTCTTCCTGATCTGAGACCTCTTCTGCGCCGGGTTCCTGCCGGTCTGCACTGACGGTCTGCTCCGGGATGGTCTCTGGAACCAGTCCGCTCAGGTCCAGACTCGCTCGGGGACTCATCTGGTCTTCCTGATCTGAGACCTCTTCTGCGCCGGGTTCCTGCCGGTCTGCACTGACGGTCTGCTCCGGGATGGTCTCTGGAACCAGTCCGCTCAGGTCCAGACTCGCTCGGGGACTCATCTGGTCTTCCTGATCTGAGACCGCTTCTGGGCCGGGTTCCTGCCGGTCTGCACTGACGGTCTGCTCCGGGATGGTCTCTGGAACCAGTCCGCTCAGGTCCAGACTCGCTCGGGGACTCATCTGGACTTCCTGATCTGAGACCTCTTCTGCGCCGGGTTCCTGCCGGTCTGCACTGCCGGTCTGCTCCGGGATGGTCTCTGGAACCAGTCCGCTCAGGTCCAGACTCGCTCGGGGACTCATCTGGTCTTCCTGATCTGAGACCTCTTCTGCGCCGGGTTCCTGCCGGTCTGCACTGACGGTCTGCTCCGGGATGGTCTCTGGAACCAGTCCGCTCAGGTCCAGACTCGCTCGGGGACTCACTGGTCTTCCTGATCTGAGACCTCTTCTGCGCCGGGTTCCTGCCGGTCTGCACTGACGGTCTGCTCCGGGATGGTCTCTGGAACCAGTCCGCTCAGGTCCAGACTCGCTCGGGGACTCATCTGGTCTTCCTGATCTGAGACCTCTTCTGCGCCGGGTTCCTGCCGGTCTGCACTGACGGTCTGCTCCGGGATGGTCTCTGGAACCAGTCCGCTCAGGTCCAGACTCGCTCGGGGACTCAGCTGGTCTTCCTCGGTGCTGGTCTCACTCTCCTGACTCACCAGAGGAGGGCGCTGCGGGCGGCTCAGATCCTCCACGTCAGAGTCCGAGTCCAGCGAACGCTCCTGAGAAGCAGAGGAACCCACGGAGTGACCTGAAGAAGAGAGGAACAAACACACACTTGATCAAAACTACAACGACATCATTCATTTAAATCAACTGATCGATCACACTGAGAATATTTAACACGTTGTGTGATCTGAACGAAGATATGATGAACATTTGAACAGCTTACTACTAATTACATTCCAATATTAATCCCAATATAATTCAAGACAAATTAACAATCCTATGGATACATCATATTATTTTATATATGTAAAATATTGTTTAATATTTATTTTTGTGATTTGGTTTTATATTAAAATATCGTATTATTTAAATATATATTTATGTTTTAATATTAATATTATTAAAATATATATTTATTATAATAAGTATAAATACTAAAATATATAATATTAAACATATTCCAAATCCTCTTATTTCACAAACTCAAGCGAAATAAAAACATATGAATAAACATAATATTTAAAATATTATTGAAATATTCATTCTAAATATTATATTTCTAATATATACCCCACCAAAATTCACAAACTGAAGCGCAGATAATAATTTATAATATTTTAAATATAAAAAAAAAATCACCAGATCCACTCTTCATGAAAAACCCAAGTATTTTTGTAACAATATTCTTATTTAAATACATTTTCTAAAGATAAAAATATTATTCCAATATTTCTTTAATATATCCAATCACATTCCAGATCCACTTAATTTACAAACCCGACCACATTAAAAATGAATTAATATTTGTTAATTCTAATATTTCTAATATATACCCCACCAAAATTCACAAACTGAACAAAAAACACAAAAACGAAAATAATTTTTATGTTAAATATAATAAAAAAAACACCAGATCCACTCTTGACTCTTCATAAAAAAAAGTATTTTTTAACAATAATCTTATTTAAATACATTTTCTAAAGATAAAAATATTATTCCAATATGTATTTCTAATTATACTATATCTTTAATATATGCCATCACATTCCAGATCCACTTAATTTACAACCCGACCACATTAAAAATGACTTCATATGTGTTAATTCTAATATTTCTAATATATACCCCACCAAAAAACACAAACTGAACAAAAAACACAAAAACGAAAATACATTTTATGTTAAATATAATAAAAAAATCACCAGATCCACTCTTGACTCTTCATAAAAAAAGTATTTTTTAACAATATTCTTATTTAAATACATTTTCTAAAGATACAAATATTATTCCAATATTTATTTCTAATTATACTATATCTTTAATATATCCCATCACATTCCAGATCCACTTAATTTACAAACCGACCACATTAAAAATGACTTCATATGTGTTAATTCTAATATCTAATACGTGTGCATCTCACCACACTCCAGATCCGCTCTGTTGGGCTCTTCATGGGCTCCAGTCTCACCGTCCTGAATAAAGGAATATATCACTATCAGAGCTGTACACATGACATCAGATATGTGCTGTGATGAGAGCCTGTGGATTCTGTGCAGACCTGGCTCTGGCCTGGAGAGATGAAGATGTTCTGCTGGAAGACGATCAGAGCCTCTACGATGCGCGCCTGATGAGGGTAATCCACCAGAGACGACAGGGACACCGTGGCTCCGGTGGGTTTGGGTCTCATCAGGG
Source organism: Schizopygopsis pylzovi (assembly GCA_027422435.1). Lineage (NCBI taxonomy): Eukaryota > Metazoa > Chordata > Actinopteri > Cypriniformes > Cyprinidae > Schizopygopsis > Schizopygopsis pylzovi. The sequence continues at coordinate 1,830,444 of CM049826.1, read as the reverse complement.
TCGGGCCGAACACGATGCCTAAATTACTGGCGCTCATTTTATTATCTTGCTCCAACTCAGACACTCTGACGAGAGAGAAACCAGAATCTGTCATTACCATCTTACACTAATGTTGTGTTCTGTGATAAACCTACAACGCAATGCAGCATTATTCTCATTTTTATATTCGTTCAGTTGAAAAAGGCAACTTGAAACTTTAAAAGGTATATATGTATATGAAAATCTTAACATTGAAAAAAGTTCAATGCACTAGCAAATTAGAGCATATCTTGTTTTAAAAAAAATGGTCTGCTGAACTATGATGATTTAAATTATTCAAAATGGACTTAAATTAAAATCTACATACTATTAGATTATTAGACTTAAATTATTAAAATATTAACACTAAGGTCCTGACTCTCTGTGGTCATTAAAAATCCCAGGATGTCCTTCGAAAAAGAGTAACGGTGTGACCACGGTGTCCTGACCAAATTCCCCCCCCTCTGACCATCATGTCCTCCTAATTATCCCCATACACTGATTGGCTTCATCACTCTCCACTAATAAGCTGGTGTGTGGGGGGGGCGTTCTGGCGCACTATGGCTGCCGTCATATCATCCCCCCCCCTCTATGTAAAGTGCTTTGAGTACTCAGAAAAGCACTATATAAATGTAACATTGTTTTATTTTATTATTATTAGACATAAATTAAAAAAATATTAAAACCTTAAAATTAAATTATTAATTAATTGTTTATGTCTACTGAACGCCTATGGCTTAAATTATTAAAACTTAAATACTTAAACTATTACAATATTTTTACATTATTAGACAAATAACAACAATATTACAATGTAAATACTTAAACTATTAAATTATTATTAGATTACGCAAATGATACAAATATTCAAACTATTAAATTATTATTAGATTACGCAAATGATACATATATTCAAACTTAAAGTATTAAATTATTATTTATTTAAAACATTATTATTAATAATTATTTACAATTATTGAATTAGTAAAAATTGTAATTATTATTAAATAAAGCACCCCCCTAAGGGTTAGTGAAGTTATAGGCTTTCTATAAATATTTTATGATACATTTAAAAAATATTTTTCGTAAGTTTTAGAACAAAAAGCTCTATAAAAATATATAAAATACACATAATTTCATATTAATCATAATTTAACATTTAATCATAATTCAAAAATATCTCAAAGAATCTTCTTCAGTTCCTCAGAGAATCACTATGGGTTCATAAACTATGCTGTAGATTATAAATCTGTTTCTGCAGAATCTCACCTGCACAGGTGCTGCACGATGTACTTGAGCACGGCGATGTTAGCAGGCAGCAAACGCTTGAGCAGCTCTCTGAGCTTCACCACTAAGACCAGCACTTCAGGCTCGGTTTCTGACCCACGATCCACCAGCTCTGGGCTCTTCAAGCCCTCGCCGGCCTCCGAGTTCAGGCTCTCCTTCGCCAGACCCATCAGATCATTATACAGGCGGAAGGGCATGATGGGCTCCGGGAGCTGAGGAGGAGACGATGACACAGTAAACACCACACGACACAGCTGTATTACAGGAACAGGTGTCAGGTGACTCACCTGTCTGAGGTAGAGCTTCAGCACGTTACTGATGTCGTGTGGAGACGCCTGAGAGAGCTCCACCAGCTCTTTACCGTTCTCAAACGCCTGGCACAACTTCTCCACACGCGTCTTCACTCCATTCACACGATAGATGCCCTGGAGACACGCAAAGAAGAGCTTTAACCCTAGAATGCCTACTGTACACACAAAACCAGTCATAAGGGTCCAAATTGAGCTTTATACATCATCTGAAAGATGAATAAATAAGCTTTCCATTGATGTATGGTTTGTTAAGATATTTGGCTGAGACAAATCTGGAATCTGAGGGTGCAAAAAAATCAAAATATTGAGAAAATCACCTTTAAACTTGTTCAAATTAAGTTCTTAGCAATGCATATTACTAATCAAAAATTACGTTTTGATATATTTACAGTAGCAAATGTACTAAATATCTTCATGGAACATGATCTTTAATTAATATCCTAATGATTTTTGGAATAAAAGAATAATGTATAATTTTGAGCCATACAATGTATTGTTGGCTATTGCTGCAAATATAGCTGTGCTGCTTATGACTGCGTCTGTGCTCCAGAGGACACATATTTGATACGCAAAGGCCTGATCAACATTATGAAAACCTGCTGCACACGATCTCCTCCATGCCTTCTGTCTCTGACCGATAGTTTCGAGTTAGTCAAAGATCTTTTAGTGTAATTGTACAAACGTCCAGCTTCAGTGTCGTTCTGCTGTCAAATCTTGACTGATTTTTATCAAGTAAATGTCAGAATAACTGTAGTCATATTTCTAGATGAACACTATCTGGACTGAAGCAGCTCAGCTTCACTTGATTCTTCATAAAATCATGTTCAAATGTAAGCTTCAAATATGATCATCAGGCTGATATATCGCCTTCGATAATAAACAACATATTGCGTAGCTTGTCAGTGATCTACGGCTCCGTGTATTAAACGCCGCTCTATCTGAAAACAGGTGATGGAGATATAACGCTAATCAAGGACCCTGACGAGATGCACATGCATATCACATGTGATATATCGCCCAGCTCTAATCTGCACCAAATTGCATATTTTTGCTGAGTTTTCAGTTTTCTCCTCCATATTCTCACTATATCTGAGCTATAAAAGCCTGATGTACAGTATCAATTATTGTACTCAACAAAACACATATGCAAACTTTTTTAAAGATTTGTTTTTATATTTTATTGAAAGGTTTAATAAACTGTTCCATCTGACTGTTATTTCATGTCTGGCTTAAAAGTGTTAAAAACTTGTTGGGAATAGTGTTAAAATCTCCAAAATGAATAAAAACAAGTATATTAGGAAGTGATGCAATTAACCAGTAATGTATGAGCATATCTCACATGCATATGATACATTAATTATTTTGGTAGCCTGCGTGAGGATTGGCATCACGTATAGCAGATGTTAACTGACCAATCAGAATGAATATGCAAATAACAATACATTTATCAGACATAAGCCATCAGATTGATTGGTTATAAGAACAGCTTGACTCTTTTAAAAAGCTTTGCTCTCTCACCTTCATTTTGAGTGCCCTCCTCTCGATCTCTGTGATGCATTTCTTGATGATGAAGGGAACGCCCTCCACGTCTCCCTGAAGGACCTGAGAGAAATCCCGGCCGAAGAGCTGCAGACGGCCCTGGAGCTTCTTATGACCGCACTGGATGGCCAGAGACTCCAGACACTTCTTATGACACGCCAGAAAACACTACAACACACACACACAGACACACGCACCGCACACAGACACACACACACACACACACAGACAGACACCACACACACACACAGACACACACACACAGACACACGCACACGACACACACACACACACACAGACACAGACACACACACGACACACACAGACACACACACACACACACACACACACACACACACACACACACACACGTTACACTGACACTATCGGATGAGGACTAAAGGAATAACACTACTCTATTCTGTAGACTATTGAAGCTGTTTGGTACGATAAACTTGTTTTACACAATCAGTATCATAAATCTGCAGTTTGATATGATTCAGTCAACAACATAAATGCACTGAAAGGGTCTCACCTCCTCACATTCTGCTCCCTGGAAATAAACGTAGCTGTCACATTCCCTGCACTTTGATGGCGTGCGCAGTTTACGCAGCCGATGGGTTTTTGCAGCTTTGGACAATCCCACGTTTCTGAAAGGTCCAGTGGGCGCCGTGCTTTCCGGTTCAACCCCATTTATACCTAAAACACAACCAACATTTATCACTAGTATGTACTATACAGCCAAGATTAGGATGAGTTTGTTTCTCAATCAGATTTTGAGAAATGTAGCATCTGCATCACTTGCTCAGCAATGGATCCTCTGTCCACACCACGTCCATCACTTAACATCTTGAGAAGACAAAAGCTGTGCATTTATAAGAAACAAACGTTTTTAACTTCAAATTGTTGCTTCCAGCTAAAATATGAGTCCATAATAACGCTTCATGCAGTGAAAAAGTCCATCTCCTGTTGTCTCTCACGTCAAAATCCAGCCATATATTTGTTTCGAGCTGTTTTGTAAACGGTGCTTGATCTGTGCAGATTTCTCTCCTGATTCAGACCAGAACACTTTCACTGGAGGAAGCGTTATTATGGTTTGAAGTTAAAAACATCTTGATGGATTTGTTTCTTACAAACACACAGCTTTTGTCTTCTCAAGATGTCTCAAATCACCCTGATAACCGTCTTTTCTGTTTACTGCCATCTGACAAGCGCTTCAGGAGCATGATGGCAAAAACTGAGAGACTGAGGAGGAGCTTCTTCCCTCAGACCATCAGGCTCCTAAACTCAAACTCATAACATCAACATGACTCCATTTAATAATCAGTAAGATATTCACTGTTCTCCATCATCCGTATTGCTGCTATGTGTATCGGTACAACCTGTTTGCACATCCCTGTTTATATTATTATTAATAAGTCTACAGTATACTGTCCAGCACATATTTATCCTTTTTTTTTACTTCATTTTTTTCACACCTATATTTATGTATATCCCCTTGTGTTGTGTTACATTTAATTGCACTGTCCACAGAGCGGACCTGACTTACATTTCACTGCTGGTTATATTCTGTATAATTGTGTATGTGACGAATACAAATCTTGAATCTTGAAGATGTTCACTGATGGACTGGAGTGGTGTGGATTACTTGTGGATTATCGAGATGTTTTGATCAGCTGTTTGGACTCTCATTCTGACGGCACCCATTCACTGCAGAGCATCCATTACTGAGATCACTGCATCGCAATGCTACATTTCTCCAAATCTGATGAACCGTTAATACATAACTCATCTACATCTTGGGTGGCATTGTAGGGTGTTTTTTTTAGTTCGATTTTTTCAGCTAATTTTTAATCCCTTGTGTTGCTGATTACGATTCCTAATTGCACTGTCTCGAGCGGACCTGACTTCATTTCACTGTGGTTCTATTCTGTATAATTGTGTATGTGACGAATACAAATCTTGAATCTTGAAGATGTTCACTGATGGACTGGAGTGGTGTGGATTATTGAGCATCTATTTATCAGCTCCTCTGGATCTCTCATTCTGACGGCACCATGTGGCTGCAGAGCATACATGGTGAGACACTGATGCAATGCTTTGAGATTTCTCCAAATCTGAGACCGAAACATTACACAACATCGTTGGTGTTATAAAGACGATTTTATTACCTTACATTTGCAGACACAGATCACTTACACACACACACATTTCACACACGCACACACTTTCACACACGGGTAGCACACACACACCCCACACACTCATGACACACAGAGCACAGACACAGACACAGACAGCTTAGACACACCACACAGAACAGTACACAACACTTTAGACAGACACTTATACCACACACACAACAACACACACACACACACACACACACACACACAGACAGCAGACACAGACACACAGACAGACAGACAGACACACAGACAGACACAGACACACACCACACACACACACACACACAACACAACACACACACAAGACACAGACACACACACACACACACACACACACACACACACACACAGACAGACACAGACACAGACACACACACAGACAGACACAGACACACACACACACACACAACAGACACAGACACAGACACAGACACACAGACAGACAGACAGACACACAGACAGACACAGACACAACACACACACACACACACACACACACACACACACACACACACACACACACACACACATTACTACACACAAGGACCAGAGCACAAGGTTTACACACACACACAATCACACCCTACACCCACACCCAAACACACACACACACACAGACTTTTACATTTTACACATCAACACACACTTTTAGTTACTTTTAGACAGTTTACACACAGACACCACACACACACAGAGTTTGAACATTCACTTACCACACTTTGGACAATTCACACACACAGACAGGTACAGACAGACACACACACAACACACACACACACACACACACACAACAACACACACAACACACACAGACACAGACACACACACACAGACAGACACACAGACAACACACACACACACACACAGACACAACACACACAACACACAGACAGACACACACACAGACAGACACACAGACAGACACAGACACAAGACACAGACACACACACACACACACACACACCAGATTTTATTACCATATACCAGACTGGTCTGGATTTGTTTCATACCTGTGCTGGAGGTCGGGGATCCCAGTCCACTTCCCGGGCCGACACTGTCAGTGTCACTCAGGGTGGACGGCCAGGACTTATGAGCTTGATGATGGTCTCTACCTGCACAAATAACACATAACCACTCTATTCATTTTAAAATTGCAATACAGACCAAATTGACATTACATTTTTAAACTGCAATAATAAAAACAAAGATCTGCATGCAGCCACGAGGGGCTTTTAAACTGACAGCATGTATAAAGTACATGTCCAGTGTGTTCGTCCCCTAAAAGCTGATTTCTGCTCATATAAAACTGACCTTGACCTCGTCTTTGTTTAACTACAGTTCCTTCCCCAAGTCCCGCCTCCTCCGCAGTGGGCGGAGCTTCAGAGCTGTTCTGCTGCTGGTCATTACACAGACTGTTGTTACGGGTCCGAACGTGCCTGATTAAAAAACATTTCCTTCTGAATTCAAAAACTTGAAACATCAATATTCATTAAATTCCTGAAGCATTTATTATGCGTTGACCACTGATCTTTAAAGCAAACGATGTGTTCTAATTGGATGTCATCTTACTGGTGGCTGGACGCGGAGTATGGCTCAAACTGGAACTGGACGGGCAGCTCTGTGCGGAGCTGCAGGTTTTTGACGTAGGAGGCGTACTGCTGACCCGGGTCGTACAGCTTACAGCTCTCACAGAGCGTCTGGAAATGCACCGGCAGCGCTGCTGTCTGCACATGCATCGTCTGATAGTACGAGATGGTGCACTGGACAGAGAGGAAGAGGTGCATCAAACACACAACCGGAGCATAAAAACACAAAATCTCTGTCCAGTTGAATCAAGCTTGAAAACCTTAAGCACACAATCATCTCCATTCCTCATACCAGCTGTTCTGAGAAGTATGAGACAGTGTTTCCCATTCATTAGCTAGTCTGTGACGGCCCGCCACAGTCTAATCTGTCCTGCCACAGTTTAATATATTTATACTCTTCATTATAGCATAACAGGTCTTTAACGTTGCGTTTCATGGCTTTCGCAAAGTGTCCGTCAAACAGACTAAGTGTAATATGGCTTTATCTCTTCACCAAGCCTGTTTGCGCTGCGTGTTTCAATGTCAAGCGCACGAGATCAGCTCGTGATCCGGTGTTTTCCGCGTCTCACGTCTGTTTCACACATACTCCGTTAGCGGTGCGTATTGTTTTCCACACCCATGTTAACGGATCAGAGCGTTCACACTGCACGCGGTTGCGGTCCAGCAGCGCAGAGATCGTTTCCGCACAGAGTCTATAACGTGCTGAATTAAAGTGACAGCTTTTTGTTCGCTGTAAAAAATGGATTGACATGGAAATGTAGTAATTTCACAATAAATAGATATAATTAAAATCTACTGTGTTTCACAGGCTTTTCGGCTAGGTTTAAAACAAATAAAAGTGCACTTTTAGATTAACAAAGGCAACATATGCACTTGTCTTGTGGAGGTAGAAAAACACAGTTCTTTAAGACCCGTGGGACTGCTTGTAATAAAGATTTAAATGTAAAAGGCACGAGAGGCTATATGTTGTGTTTAAATATGTTTCCATTTGCTTGAGCAACTTAATATACAAATCTATCATGCTTCTGATGATGTTTCTGTTTCAGAAGTGGCTTGGTAGCTCTTTTCCTGAAGATGTCTGAGCGTGGTGACTCTTGACTCCAGTTTCAGTTCACTCCTCGTGAAGCTCTCCCAAGTGTTTGAATCGGCTTTGCTTGACAGTATTCTCAAGCTTGCGCTCATCCCTGTTGCTTGAGCACATTTATATCTAATGTCTTCCTTCCAGTCAACTTTGTATTTAATATGCTTTGATAAAGCACTCCTTGAACTGCCTCCTCGTTCAGTAATGACCCTCTGTGACTCATCCTCTTTGTGGAGGGTGTCAATGATCGTCTTCTGGACCGTTGCCAAGTCAGCAGTGTTCTCCATTATTGTGCTTCAGAGAACAAGAGATGCCCAGAGTTTATACTGTATGGACGGTCATTTATTGAAACTCAAATGTAAATATTATAATATTTTGAGATACTGATTTTTGATTTTCATTAGCTGCAAGCTCTAATCAGTGTTTACTTTACAATATTTTTTTTTTAGATGTACCTGTATGTGCAAAAACTAATAATAATAATAATAATGATGATGATGATGATGATGATGATAATAATAATATAAATATACAAAAAATTACAAAAAGCAATAATAATAATATGAATAAATTCTATAATATTAATACATTCATAAATATAAATTCAATAAGAATATCAATAAATACAATTATATAAAAGTCTATGCAAAAAAACTAAATAAATGAAATAAAATGATAATTATTAGTATATGAAATACAAAAAATAAATACAAATAAAAAGCAATAATAAAATTATTAAATGAAAAATTAACAATAATAATAATACAATTATTTATATACAATGATACAAGTTGCTTAGTATTGTAAATTACAATAAAAATGTCTTAACTGTTATGAAAATATCCTAAAATCCTAAAATGTTCCATCCTAAAATATTCTATATGCAAAAAATATAAAACAAATAAATACAACTTAAACAATAAATAAATATACAAAAAAATAAAAAATAAAATATTATTGATAATTTATAATAATAAAAATATTTCAATATAAAAATAATATTACACACACTCACACACACACACACACACACACACACACACACACACACACAGAGAGACACACACACACACACACACACACACACACACACACACACAAAGAGACACACACACACACACACACACACACACACACACACACACACACGCACAAACACACACACACACACACACACGCACACACAGAGATGCACACACAGAGACACACACACGCACTCTCACACACGCGCACGCACTCGCACACACACAGTCACAAACACGCACACAGTCACACACACGCACACAGTCACACACACAGACAGACACACACACAAACACAGAGACACACACACACACACACACACACACACACACACAGAGACACACACACACA
>CM049826.1:1813559-1816059 GCA_027422435.1 Schizopygopsis pylzovi | reverse complement strand
GTGTAGGGAGCAATGGACCCTGTGTAGGGAGCAATGGACCCTGTGTAGGGAGCAATGGACACTGTGTAGGGAGCAATGGACCCTGTGTAGGGAGCATGTCAATCGGAACACAGTTCATGCACGGAGCGCACTTCTAACAAGCTGATTATCTGAATCAGGTGTGTTAACAAAGAGAGACATGCAAAATATGCAGAGCGGGGGGGCGAGGACTGGAATTGAGAACCTCTGACTTAGTACTTGGTGGAAAAACCCTTGTTTGTGATCACAGAGGTCAGACATTTCTTGTAGTTTGCAACAGGTTTGCACACATCTCAGGAGGGGTTTTGTCTTACTCCTCTTTGCAGTTACTCTCCGAGTCATTAAGGTTTCGAGACGTTTGGCAGCTCGAGCCTTCAGCTCCCTCCACAGATCTTCTATGGGATTACGTTTTCTATGGGATTAATGTGCTTATTCTTGAGCTTCTTCTTCGTGTGTTTTGGGTCATTGTCATGCTGTAATACCCACGATCCATTTTCAATGCCCTGGCCCTGGCGGTGCATGGCCCCGTCCATCGTGCCTTTGATGCGGTGCAGTTGTCCTGTCCCCTTAGCAGAAAAACACCCCTGGAGCATAATGTTTCCACCTCCATGTTTGACAGTGGGGATGTGTTCTTGGGGTCATAAGCAGCATTCCTCCTCATCCAAACACGGCGAGTTGAGTTGATGCCAAAGAGCTGGATTCTGGTCTCATCTGACCACAACACTTTCACCCAGTTCTCCTCTGAATCATTGGCAAACTTCAGACGTGCTGTACATGTGCTTTCTTGAGCCGGGGAGCTTGCGGGCGCTACAGGATTTCAGTCCTTCACGGCGTAGTGTTAACAGTTGTTTTCTAGCTGACTATGGTCCCAGCTTCCTTGAGATCATTGGCAAGATCCTCCCGTGTAGTTCTGGGCTGATTCCTCACCGTTCTCGTGATCATTGAGACTCCACGAGGTGATCTTGCATGGAGCCCCAGTCCGAGGGAGATTCACAGTTATTTTGTGTTTCTTCCATTTGTGAATAATCGCACCGACTGTTGTCACCTTCTCACCTAGCTGCTTGGCGATGGTCTTGTAGCCCATTCCAGCCTTGTGTAGGTCTACAGTCTTGTCCCTGACATCCTTGGACAGCTCTTTGGTCTCGGTCATGGTGGAGAGTTTGGACTTTGATTGATTGATTGCTTCTGTGGACAGGTGTCTTTTATGAGACTCCCTTTGAGAGAGCTCCTAATCTCAGCTCCTTACCTGTATAAAGACACCTGGGAGCCAGAAATCTTGCTGATTGATAGAGGATCAAATACTTATTTGACTCATTAAAATGCAAATCAATGTATAACTTTTTTTAAATGCATTTGTCTTGATTTTGTTGTTGTTATTCTGTCTCTCACTATTGAAATAAACTTATAGATAGATAGGGAGATAGAGAGATAGAGAGAGAGAGAGAGAGATCGATAGATAGAGAGAGAGAGAGAGAGAGAGAGAGAGAGAGAGAGAGAGAGAGAGAGATCGATAGAGATAGAGAGAGAGAGAGAGAGAGAGAGGAGAGAGAGAGAGAGAGAGAGAGAGAGAGAGAAGAGAGAGAGAGAGAGAGAGAGAGATTGAGAGAGAGAGAGATAGAGAGAGAGAGAGAGAGAGAGAGAGAGAGAGAGAGAGAGAGAGAGAGAGAGAGAGAGAGAGAGAGAGAGAGAGAGAGAGAGAGAGAGAGAGAGAGAGAGAGAGAGGGAGGGAGGAGAGAGAGAGGGAGAGAGAGGAGAGAGAAGAGAGAGAGGGAGAGAGGGAGGGAGAGAGAGAGGAGAGAGAGGGGAGGGAGGGAGGGAGGAGAGGAGAGAGAGAGAGTAGATAGATAGAGAGAAGAAGAGAGAAGATAGATAGATAGATAGATAGATAGATAGATAGATAGAAGATAGATAGATAGATAGATAGATAGATAGAACATAAACAGATAAAACATAAACTGTTAAATTATTGCATACAATTAGTTTTCAATAAATTGTATGCAATAATTGAACAACTTATTTTACAAACTAACAAAAACAAATAAATATAAATAAACAATAATAATTATCATTACTATATTATATAAAAATTTTCAATATTTTTTTCCAGGACAAACATTTTCAATATTGAACTGTTTATCTGTTCACATTATATGCTAAAACCCTTAACCCTCAATATATATATATTATATATATATATATACCCTCAATATAGTTTATTGATTGAATTTTTTACATCTCAAACTAGACGTCAAGCAGGAGATTAAAGTTCTCAGGTCTCAGGTAAACCCAGCTGATATCCCTTCATGTCTGTATCTCAGTATCTCACAGTGTGCTCTGCTGTACACCGCACACTCTGTATGTATTGTGTTCAGTGCATACAGATAAATCTGCCCATGTGTGTTCCTGTGTGGCTCAGTGGTAGAGCATTGCGTCTGCAGTGCAAAAGGTTGTGGGTTCGATTCCCAGGGAACACACATACTAA
>CM049826.1:1751059-1808559 GCA_027422435.1 Schizopygopsis pylzovi | reverse complement strand
TGTTAACCTAGAGAAATGTGCGCTATTGAAGTGTTTGTGTGGAAGCGCGTTTGCTGCAAGACAGGCTCCGCCTCCGGTGCGCTCACTTGCTCTTTTAAAATCTCCGTCATTTTTGGTCATACAGATAAAAGTAGCCTAATACATCTTTCGAATCTGTAAAGACTCTACGTTTATTTGTGTGCACTCAGAATAACAACGAAACGTTGCGCTTTTAAGCAAACAGGATGCGCTTTAGGTCTCATGTGAACTTGAGCGAGAAACTTCGAAACTCGAATATATCTAAAAATACAGTACATAAAAAAATATATCTATAGAGAGTGAAATGTCTAAAAAAAAAAATAGAAGACGTGTGTGTTAGCATGGATGATTTACATGAAATTTAGTCTGTGCAACACTGTGCATAATAAGATGGCTTTCAGTTCAATATAATAACAAAAAACGACATTTTGGGTTTTTATTCAACTAATAAGGTGGGCACGCTGTGATCTGTACTATATTTTTACTGTAATTGACAGTTATCGGCAAAAAAAAAAAAAAAAACAACAACACGGGAGTGGGAGGGAATGGGAGTCATTCTTCCGGGAGTGGAACGGGATTTTCCTCCAGTTTTTTCGTGGGATTGGGACGGGAAGAGATTAAAGTTTGTGATGCATTTTGGAAACAGGAGATGAGCCCCTGGTCTAATGCGCCACCTGGCTTGAGAAACCCGTTCTCAAAGACTTACTTTTAGTCATTATTTGGGTAGCACACATATTCTGAATGCCTTCGGCAGAATTCAAATGAGCCATTTTAATCTAGATTAATCTAGATTAATTCCAAAATTAATCTAGATTAATCTAGATTAAAAAAATTAATCTATGCCCACCTCTAATAATAATAAATGAGCAGGTATTGTGTGTGAAACAGAGCAGCGGGTCTTGTGACCGTCTAGTTATTTATATATAGACATTTATTTAATATAACTATATTGTAATTTGTAATAATAAATGAGCAGGTATTGTGTGTGAAGCAGAGCAGCGGGTCTCACTTGCTGCTGAAGGCCACAGCGATGGTCTCGATGGCCTTCTCAAAGTCTTTCTTCTGAGCGTCAGTGGTGCCTTCATAACTGAACCCTGACAAACACAGAGAACAGAACAACGTCACGGTCACAAACACGCGCTTCTGCTTTGATAACAAATACAACTAGACGTGACATCACACTGAGATGCAGAAGTGGAAACACCTGTATTTCAGTTATTCGTGTTTTTGTGTATTATACATGTTTTTCCTTCACAAGATCTGATCTGTGGTATCTGCTCATATCTGATGCTCGCGCTGAATTATTTGCTTCATGTCATTGCATACATAGATGAGAGTGTGAGGAGGAGGAACCAGTGACAGTTGAAGAAGATGAGTTTATCATGACAGCTGAACTGACCTTTGACCTTTGAGATAAGAGTTCCTGCTGCGGTGAGTGTTTCCACAGTGTTCAGCAGAGGATACGTGCTGATCACCTGCCGCAGAACACGCAGAACCTCCCCTAAACACTCGTGAACGGCCGGTCTGCTGCATGGCTCCTCTTTCACTGCGGAGACATGAGAAAACAGCTTGATTCAGGGATTCAGGGAGACATCTGGAAGCATTTGGACGTCTGTTTCAAACAAATGACTTGCTTTTTATAGGTTTCCTATCAAACGCAATGCATTCATATCAGTTTAAATGTGTGTAAATACTAGGGTCGGGAATCAAAAATCTATTACAATTCTAGAATCGGATACTTAAGCTCAGGAATTCGATTTAAATTAATTCCACTTATCAATTCCTGTGCGCACATCTTTTTTTAGATAGTAAAAAGGGGCTGTTAAAAATGTATTCGTCTTTGAATCGTTCATTCAAAAGATTAATTCAATAACACCGATTAATCCAGTAATGAAAGAAGTAAATCTTGAGTCTAATATTTTTTCTTCAGAATTGTGAGCGAACCTCCATAAAATAAAATAAACAAGTCTTAATTTATCCAGAACCGTGCAGCTCTATTTTGCACACAAACAGCTCTTCATCGAGTCACTCGTTCATGGTATTCAAAAGCAATTAAACATTATGCAAAAAGAGACATATACAAATATGTTTGATATCTAAATGTTTGATTGTAAAATGTAGAATAACATTTTTTAACTACATCCCAATAATACCCAACCCTAGTGAATACTATGTGTAGTAGGCACTTGTAAATCACTCCAAAACAGCTCTAACACTGTACCTGTTACCACATGTTAGGAAGTAGTCCTGCCTCTTACTTTCACCAAAACATGTCAGTTATTTGTCCACTTCCTACCCAACCAATCCCACAATGCACCTCATTCTGCTCAATACCACAAGAGGGAAGTTACAGCCGCACACATACTACGTGTGTGATATTACGCTCATCTAATGAGATTATGAAAACTATTTATGTTTCACTTTTTTGACAAACTCAAAAATAAATGTTTTCATAAATGCATAAATCACAGACCTATGAACAACTAGTTGCCACAGTTACTGTGAAATATTGAATCTATGAAAAATAAACATATCGACTAACTTCTCATTAATTCTCACCTTTTCTTTTTAACTTTTTATTCAACAAAGAATCCTGACAAACGCATCACAGGTTCCAAAATATATTAAGCACAGATGATAATAAATCAGTATATTATTATGATTTCTGAAGATCATGTGACACTGAAGACTGGAGTAATGATGCTGAACATTCTTGCATCACTGGAATAAATTATATTTTAAAGTATATTCAAATAGAAAACGGTAATATTACATTGCAATAATATTTCACAATTATTTCTGTATTTTTGATCAAATAAATACAGCAAAATAAATCCTATATGAATGTATTATTGTATGACATTTATAATAATTACCCTTTGGAATTAATGTCAATTTATATAACTCGTGATTGCTCAAAACAGTCCAACTTTATGAAAGCTAAATATTTATTTCTTAGAAAACTTACTCTGAATTTCACTTTCAGATTAAAAAGTGAGCAATTTTTCATGCTGCAGTAGTTGATCAAGGCATACATATTCATGTTTATCAACAAAATTCAGTCCCAAAAGTGTGAGATATGAAAGAAAAAGAAATATATTTAGCAAAAGGTTTTAACATTAATATAACATCATAGTTTATTTAATAAACAAACAAAAATGTTACATCTAATGGGTCTCCTTACATAAACGGGTCCAAAATCTCTTTAAAAATAATTGTAAAAAACAAGTAAAAAGTGTATTTTGAGAGTTTTAAAGTCCTTGCAAAGTTTTATTCCCTTACTAAAAATTAAACGTATTTCCAAAATGTCAAAACGGACCCGAATGTTTTAATAAATGTATTTTATTTCTGTGATGCGCAGCTGTATTTTCAGCATCATTACTCCAGTCTTCATGATCTTCAGAAATCATAATAATATACTGCTCGAGAAACATTTCTGATTATCATCACAACTGAAAACGGTTTTGCTGCTTCACATTTTTGTAAATCAAAGTCATCATTAATCAACGTCAGCAGCCGTGAACAAAGAAAAACCTGGCGTTATCCCATAACGGTTGGGGAAAAGAGCAGGAGTTTGGCTGCTGGAACCGTGTCCTTTTCAACCGGACAATGAAAGCTGTTGTTGTGCACGACAAACGTCCTTGTGTGTGCGTCTGCATGCCTAAATGCATGTTCAGAGAGTGGGTGTTCTTAAAAATGCGAAAACACAAGAGTGTAACATTTCAAACAGTCGTTCCTCTTTGATGCAGCGCTGGACTCCTACACATCTGTGTAGCTCAGACTATTTAATATGTTGTGAAGAAAACACGAGCGTGCAGCGATGCCAGAGCTTTCTGGGTGGTTTCAAAAGCAATGGTGATGTGTTTTGCAGGAGAAAGTGAGGGGGATGTTTTATGCACGTACGTGTTGATGCACGCATGTCGTGCAGATCTGAACAGATTCCCTCAAGAGCTTTACTCAAACGGTTGCAGGGTTGTACCTGGACGGAGACTCCGGTGAAAACTAGGTGTGCTGTTGGAAGAGGTGTTAGTGAGACCAGCAGGGGGGGGGGGGGGGGGGGTCGTCTGTGTGGGTCATAACACCTAATGCTGACGGGGACACTATACTGTAAAAGCACCGTCCTTCGGATGAGACGTTAAACCGAGGTCCTGACTCTCTATGGTCATTAAAAATACCAGGATGTCCTTCGAAAAAGAGTAACGGTGTCCTCCTAATCATCCCCATACACTGATTGGCTTCATCACTCTCCACTAATAAGCTGGTGTGTGTGTGTGGGGGGGGGTTCTGGCATAATATGGCTGCCGTCGTACCTTTCAGCTGGATGCTGCACATTAGTGGTGGTTGAGGAGATCCCCCCCTTCTATGTAGAGCACTTTGAGTGCCCAGAAAAGCGCTATATAAATGTAACATTGTAATTATCATTATTGTATAATTATTATAAACTGTCCATCTGAAACTGACTCGTCACTGTCCGGCTCTTCTCAAATGAATCTGCAGGTCATGAGATGATGACAAAGACAAACATCATGCCATCTGCCCCAAAAAGCCCCCACTTCTCGCTGGCATCATCTTGAGCGTGATTAATAGCTGACTGTGAAGGACCTGTACAGGCCTGCATGCTGCAGTCGTTTTGTGGCGTGAGCTGTGAATGAATCGCCTTCTGTGGCTTTTACAGCTCTGCCACGGCTGACAGAAGCTCCACTGCTGAGGAAATGTGATGAACTCCTACACACTTGTGCATCTCACACAAATCAACATGCTGTGTTTGTCCGTGTAAAACTCCCTGAGATCATGCCAGAGCGTTCTGGGAGGTTGCAAAATAGTAACAGAGATGCAAGTCACTGTGTTTAAATTCAAAGACAAGCATGACAACACTGTGTGACTTCCACAGAAAGATGTTATCGCTTTCATCGCTCAGTTCATATCAAACTCGTCTCAGATGCCTCTCAATATTTGAATATACTACATTTGCTTTTGTTTAGGTTTCCCAAACCGGGGTTCTCGAGTTGATGAAAAGCTTTAATTCACTAAATCATAAAAATAAAGTCATTAAAAAAAAAAAAAAAAAAAAAAACACTTTATAAAAAAGAAGATCCACGATTGTGTTGTTAAACAGAGTTATTTTAGTATTTTTTATATACTATTATGTTTTATTTATATTTTGAATTGGCTTTTATTTGAATTTTTTTTTATGTTTTATTTAATTTTAGTTAAAAAAAAAATGTATGTTTTTTTTTTTTTTTTTACTATTTAGGTTTAATTTTCATTTCGATTTCAGTTTTTATTTATTTGCCTCTATGTCATGTGACCATTAACCAACATTAGAGACCCATGAACATGTTATTATTTATACACCATTGTGTTTATTTATATTTTAATTTAGCTTTCATTTTAATTAGTTATTTTTTTGTAATTTTGTTATGTTTTTTTGTTTACCTGCACATCATGTGGCCATTAACCAACATCAGAGACCCGTGAACGTGAAGTAAAACAGTGTTATTTTTTGTGTATTATTTATATACTGTAATAATAGTATTAGTATTTAGAATTCACGTTTTTCATATTTTCGTAAAATTTTTAGCAATTTTGTTTTGTGCTTGCCAGTTTTTTTATTATGATTATTTATGTTTCTTTTATGTTTCAGTTTTTATTTCCAGTTAGTAATTTTACTTCAGTTAGTTGCCAAGGCAACATTTTCATTTAGTATGTTTTTCTATCTAACATTGATCTTTTATTTTATTTTCAACAAAACATTTTTGTAATTGTTTTAGTTAACTATAATAACCCTGTTGTTAAATTATTGATATTATATCTTAACAAAATCAGGGCGTCTTCAAGAAAATAGTTTGGGCTGAAAAAAGCTTTGGGAATCCCTGAGTTGCTGAAATAAAGAATTGCCTCGGGATGACATAGGAAACATCTCTATTGCAACTCTACAAGCAGGGCAGATATAAACAGGAAGTAGAGCTGATTAAAATAGCACCACTTTAAGGAAGTCCACAAGGCCTGAGGAGACTCATGACTTCTGCTCGTTATAAAACAGACAGTGCTGACGTGATTCATCTGTCTCCTGCACTCTGCGCTCAATAAAGTTCAGTTTACCAGACATGCAAGAACATCATGATCTGAATCCAACAAGGAATTAGTTCAGCAAGTGTACTGATGCGTCAGAAGACTTGAAACTGACTACTATGATGCTGACTTTGTCAACAGTCCCTCTTAACTGAGCATGACGAACATGAAGTCTCAAAGAGGAATATCAAAGCCTCACTATTACACCACATCACCACATCTCTGCCTGAGGTGAGCAGCAGCATCGTGAGAAACGTGTTCACTAGGCATCTCTGTAGGGTTCTGCCCGTGAAACACTCTTCTAAGGGAAGGTGGAGGGCTGCAGCCCAGCGGACGTGTGTAATCTCAAAGAAAACATCTGACGCACGGCTCCTCTTCCTTCCTCTTTCACCATGAAGAAACACGCGTTACAGAAGGCCATTCCTCAAGGCCAGTCTGGAGACTTTGTGCCAGTTTCATCTGAAATTATCTAAAGCTAGTTATAACTAATTATGTGACACACGGCTTTGAATTGTCTGATTCCTTCTACAAACACAGAAACTGAAATATGTTCAAATATCAAAACTGTGGATAAATAGTTCAATTAACTAACCAACTATTCCAGACAATATTTACCTGCTTTAAAACACCGCTCATTTAGAGCTACCATTTCTTTACAATATATTTAATACAAATTTCATATTTTAAACTTGAATTATTAAATACTGTAAATATTGTGTATAATAAATTACAAACTATTTTATAATATGTTTATTATTACAAAAGATTGATTTTTTTATTGAAATATTACAAATAGGTAATTGCAATTTGAGTAAATATTGTATACAATAAATTATTTAATACAGTATTACAATGAAAAGTACTATAATTATTTGAATAATTAAATATTTCAGTATTTTCAATTGCAATTTAAGTAAACATTGTGTACAAATACATATTTACACAATATTACAGCCAAATGTATTAATTTAATTTTGGTCTATTTATTTAAATATTAAATATTTAAATATTTTAATTGCAATGTGAGTAAATATTGTGTACAAATAAATTATTGTACACAATATTTACTAATGTTACAATAACATCTTTGTTTATTTAAATATCAAAATGTTCAATATTTGCAATTTGAGTTAATACAACAAATATTTGACACAATATTTACTAATATTACAAAAGTTTTGTTTAAATATTTCAACATTTTTAATTGCAATTCTGACTAAATATTATATACAATATTTTTACACAATAGATAATAATATTACAATCAAACGTATTATCTTTAATCTTAATTATTTATCAATTTATTTGTTTAAATATTTACAATTTTTAATAGCAAATATTGCATCCAATAAATGATATATTTTATTTGTATTATATTTAATTCTTATTTATTTAAATATTACAAAAAATGTAATTGCAATTTGATTAAATATTGTCAGCAATGAAATATTTACTTGAAACAAAAGTACTTGAAACAGAAAATGTATAATATCATTATTTTGTCCAACAGACTTAATTTACAAACTAAAAATAAAGGTTCCAAAGAGGTGTTTTTGCAGCGATGCCATCGAAGAACCATTTTTGGTTCCCCAAAGAACCTTTCAGTGAACAGTTCCTAAAAGAACATTTTGAAGAGCATTTAAAAATCTAAAGAACCTTTTCTGCGTTTGAAAGATTCCGTGGATGTTGAAGGTTCTTCAGAAAACCATTGATGCCAATAAAGAACCTTTATTTATAAGAGCGCATCTAAAACTATTTAATCAACTCAAAATGATTTCTGAAAATCCTTTTCGAACCTTCAACTCCCAAACCTCCTACCTTCTCCCAGCACCATGTCCTTGAGCTTCTCCACAGCCTCTGCGAAGCGGGCCACGTCTCGTAGCAGCGAGGGAATGTCCTCCACCTCGATGACCGATGTTTCCGCTGCCTCCGCTGCATGTCCGCAGTTCAGAGAGGGCCGTATGTAGCCCTTATGGAAACCCCAGGTCCCAGACGTCTGGGAGACGAAGCCGGCAGCGCTGGCGTGACGACTGAGACCCGAGGGCCGCCTCAGGGTCCCCACAGGTGAACTGCACACTGTTAGCTTGGAGTGGGAAGACGGGGTTCCTGGGCTGGAATCAGGAGGGAACAGCGTGCAGGGGCCATCGATAGTGTCATAGGGAGAGTGTTCCTGAAGGATGGACAACTGGGTTTAACATGGGATGGAAAGAGAGGGATGTGAATGACGGATGATTATGGAGATGAATATTATGAACCGGGTTTATGATACACGTGAAATAGTAGTGTTATGAATATGGAGGTGACTGAAACAGAATCAGGTTAAAGACAGATTTACAAATCGAATGAAGAGATCATTGCAAAAACATATCTTCAAAAATAATGTTTTTTATTCTGCATTCCAATTAATATCAATCAAACTGCAGTTGGGTTGTTTTGATTAAATAACTAAATAAATACAGCTAAATAAAACACAATAAAAACACGATAGCACAATAAAAATTATGATTTACGAGAAATAATACGTTTTCTGTTTTTACAAATAAACTTTTCAAATCTAGTCTGATTATTTGTTTATTATTTAACGTCTTATCAGAAGCAAAGGCTATTATTTGGTGACAAACATCAGAAATTAAAATCATTATTATAACAACAACAAAAAAACCTACAGTAAATTAAACTGTTATTTTAGTATCATCAAGATTCTATTCACAAGGTTTGATTCATATTTTGAATAGATTTAAAATTGAATTGATACTATATATTAATTATAATATTTTAATATTTAATTTGAAAGATTTAAGTTTTAATTTTGTTTTTGTCATTTTTAATAGTTTGTCTATTTCTTTATTATTATCTATTTTCACTTTTTAATATTACCTACTTTATTTATCTATCTGTTTAAAACTTATTCTGTGGTGATTATAAATATATGTATATAACTACAGATGTTACACATTTATTTATAAATTAAAGTATTCATTAAATAAATTAATAAATGTATGAAATGTAATTTAATTGAATTATTATTATTGCACACTTTTTAATATGACCTACTTATTACCTATTTATCATTCAGTGGTGATTATACTATAGTACATTATTAAACAATGAAACCAGTTGAACAGGTTTTTTATATTGTATTTAAATTATGTTTTTATGTTTTAGTTTCTTATCTAGTCAGATCTGATCACACCCTTAAAAATAAAGGTTCAGCAACGGTTTGAAGTTTCAGCATTGAACCCTTTTACCTCTTTCTTCAGTGAAATGTTTAGCACGATGTCCATACTGATCTTTTATTGTTTTTTAAACAATAGGAATCAATACAAAATATGCAAAATATTCTAAGCTTCTCAGCTATATAACATTAGTCATTATTCACTGAAAATAAGAGTGAACATGATTCAGAATTACTACTTTTATTCTGCAAAATAAAAAAAGGAAATCATGCAGGTTTGAAACAATGTGAAGTTAAGTAAATTACAGTATTTTCAATACTTTACCACATTTTAAAGTGATGATAGTTCACCCAAAAATGATCATTATGTCATTTTACTCAATGCTCGCAATGTCGTCTGTCTAATATAAAATATGATTTGAATAATTTGATAAATGCCTCAGTGTTTAATTTGGCCATACATTTGGTCAATGACCCCATGGACCATATTCCAATGATATTTGGACCCCAGTGTTTCTCAAAATATCTTGTACTTGTAGGTTTGGACTGACAGCGAATGATGACAATGTTCATTTTGTGTGTACTGTCCCTTTAAGTTCTCTCAATAACCATTCTGGCTGTTCTGGTTTCTTGAGTTCAACCATATGGTTCTATAATGTTTCAATAAAGTTATGACAGGTTCTTCAGATCACTGAATAGCATCATCTGTTAACGGTAAAAGTGAAGCCCTTCTGGATTCACTTCTATTCTATTCTTGTTTCCACCTGGAACTGCTCAACTAAACTGCGCTTGTTCTGAAATGACTCTTGCTTGACTTCCTCTCAGTTTATTTCTGGTATTGTTTGCAAAACAAAGAGCACGACTTCTCTTCTTAAGTGTTCTTCGGCAGGCATTGTTCAACACTGACAGTTTTACAGCCATGTTGACCAACAAAATTCAACATTAAACCATGAATACACCCGCTCTTGAAACGACTCGCTCTTTCGAACCGATTCTTTTAAATGATTCGTTCGAATCAATTCGCACTGTGTTAAACCGCTCGCCTGGTGGGATCCGGTTCACTGAAACGATTCATCCGAACAAATTCGTTACAAATGAATCGTCCTTCCCACACATGTCCAAAACATCAATAAAGAATAGAGTCTACTCTTTCAAACATAACTTAAGTATGTTGAGAACTACTTGAGGAAATAAATAAATAAACGTGAACACATTTGTTAAGCGTTTAAAATAAAGCAAATGTTGTAAACGCGCCAGTTTTCTAGAAGATGAAATGTTTTCTCTTTTTAAACACGTTTAGAGTCTTAGAATCAACCTAAAGCACTACAACTAAACTCGGTTTTAGTTTTCCTCAGAAGGGTTGGTCTTACCGAAGGGTTTTGCGCAGAGTTGCTCTTTTTGGAGGCTGAAGGCGCTTTATTCGTCGTCTCCTTCTTCTTTCGAGAGAACATTGTTCACGCCGTTTGCTCCAGATCACTGAAATCGCACCACAAAGTTTTAGGAATAAGCCAAATCCTTGTGAAAGTGTCTCCTCGGCTCTTCTGCGACTGACAGTTACTTCCCCATCATGATAGTTCAGTTACTCGTGCCCGCGCGCGCGCGCGCTCTTCCTGCTGCAGCAGCCTCGCGCAGCGCGCGGCCGTATCAAAGACGCTGCTGGCACCTGCTGGAGAGCCGCTAAACAAACATCACCTGAGACAAATATTGATATTCAGATATTACTCACGCAGGCTTCTTCAGTTCTTTGTGTAAGGCAGGGCCGGAGTCGGACTCTTTTTCAGTCCTGGAGTTTCATGCCGTAGACCGGCACACTTTAGTTCACTGCTGATTATAGCTATTAAAATAATGTAGTGCTGCAAAACCAGTAATCGATTCCAAAATAAAAGTTTTTGTTGACATAATATGTGTGTGTGTACTGTGTCTATTTATTATGTATACATAAATATACACATACAGAATATATTAGGAACATATTTACATGCATACATTTATATTCATATTAATTATTATATATAAATATATTTAATATATAAATAAAAAAAAACTATGCTAAATTTACACCGCAAAGATGGCACTGAAGCACTTCTGAAGTGGCATTTGGACTGTTTGATGCTGCTCGGAGGTGGCATAAATGCTTTTACACAGCATTGCATCTTTACACTTATTTTGAGCAGGCTTAACTCAGCATGTCCATATTCTAAGGTATTAACATGGCATTTCTTATGCCAAATTTACACTATAAAGGTGGCACAGAAGTGCTTCTGAAGTGGCATTTAGGCGTTTGACTGTTTAATGCTGCTCAGAGGTAGCATTAATGCATTTAAACAGCAAAGGTAACTATAATTTGATGCTGGGGCTATGGTGGGTCAGAGCAGGCATCATTTAGTCTGGCTTTTATGCAGAATTACACACAATTTTGAGCAGGCACAGAGCAGCCTTAACTCAGCTGTGTAAAGATGCTTCTAGGAATAAAACTGACTGACACAGACAAGAAGCATTTTGAACAACGTCTTAAAATTTTATTGTTTGTTAAAAATTATATTGCAGTACAATATATTCCTTCTGTTAAATGTAGAAAACGTTCAGAATGAGTCAAAAGGCACATTTTGTTTACACTATTTACAGTTTCATCTAAACGCATAAATATTGGGATAAAACAAAGAAGCCCAAAGTAAAAGTGCTGAACAGAATTCTAACTGGAAACATTAATATAACAATAATAATAATATCAACAACAACACCACGTACAATCAGTAGCAGGTTTCATAAATGTTTTGTTTTTTTATTATTAAAGTGTTCATTTGTGATTTCTGTAAATTCTGGCAAGTTGTCAGGACAAAAGGAGCAGGTAAAACACATTTGAAAGGTTTTAACACACAAAACAACGCTTAACCCTTGTGCACTGTTCGTTTGGGGGTGACACTCGTGCTCTTCGGGGTCTCCAGAGACCCCAGGCAACAAAATGTAATTGTGTAACAAAATAATAGTTTTTGTTTTAAACAAATGTAATTTTACTCAATCCATTAATGTTTGTACTCCATACTTGTGCAGTTTTTGCAGGAGTTATGATGTTTTATAAATACATTTAATTTATACAAAAACATTTTATGTAAAATTCACTTTATAAAAAGACCCACATTCCTAATTTTAATTAATGGGGATAACATGGACAATGTGCCATAGTTTACATTTATGCATTTAGCAGACTGCATTCAGGCTATACATTTATTGTCAGTATATGCCAAATTGTTTCCATCTATTTGAAAATAAAAAAACATGAGATTTTAACTACAGCCACCAGATGCATTGGTCGGCAAAAGTGGGCCAAAACTGGCCCGCCAGCAATAATATCTGGCCCGCAGATTATTTTGATAGCGGCTGGTTCTGAAATCGATCGGTCATGACAGAAACAGTTACTCTCAATCGGAGTATGTGAGCGAAGCGGTGTGATTATGAATTGAGCGAGGAGCAGATTTATTATAAGTCGGAGCGTCGTGATTTTCACTCGCTCCACCACCATCCCGAGTACAATACAAGCCAACGACCCGCAATATAACTGCATTTATAGCAAGAATTCACGTTAATATTTAGCTAGCTTGATAGAGAAGAATCACTCAAATCAGAAGAATGTGATACGATGACGGTAATGGACATGAGCGGGAAGTTATAGTTCTCAAGAAATGAGATACTGAATATTTTCAGCTGAACGCATGATTTAAACAAGTACTACAACACTTGTTCACACGCAGTCGCTCTCTCAATAATAGTAGCACCATTCAACTAATGTACAGTGCTACTTCATCTGTATCAGATTTCCAATGAGCAGATATCTGTATGAAATGCATCGATCCGTAGGTAAAATAACAGACGGAAACTTAGTTATTCTCATCAAAACTAAATTTGCACCACAAAAAAGCAGCTATTATAATGCGGACAACCATGTTATTAGCTTGTCATGTGGACGTTGTAGGAAGAAAATGTGCCCACTAGTGTTCCATTGAAACTCTCCTGTTGTGTTATTTATTGTATTTTTTAATATACGTGATGAACAGAACTGTGATATTTCAAACATACTGAAATACTTAAGACGCAGAGCGATAGCGGGGTGGTGTTTCTGATATCAGGGAAATGGTGAACCCGGAGCGGAGTAATTATTAAATGCTCGGAGCGCGGACGGGAAATTGTTGGTGCTCACATACTCTCATAAGGCTTTTTGTTAATGACTGTCCTCCAGGATTTAACAGAGTAACAGCTCACTTCCAGTTACAAAACACACTGTAATAGTTAGTCACAGGCAATTCTAGTTGCATTTGTCATCAATTAATTTCTTAAATTGTCCTTTTTCTGGCACGCTATCTAGTGGCAAATTTTTGTTTTAGCCATATGCCAAACGTACTTGCCGACCCCTTGCTCTAGGGCAGAGGTTCTCAATTCCAGTCCTCGCGCTCTGCATATCTTGCATGTCTCTCTTTGTTAACACACCTGATTCAGATAATCAGCTTGTTAGAAGTGTGCTCCGTGCATGAACTGTGTTCCGATTGACATGCTCCCTACACAGGGTCCATTGCTCCCTACACAGGGTCCATTGCTCCCTACACAGGGTCCATTGCTCCCTACACAGGGTCCATTGCTCCCTACACAGGGTCCATTGCTCCCTACACAGGGTCCATTGCTCCCTACACAGGGTCCATTGCTCCCTACACAGGGTCCATTGCTCCCTACACAGGGTCCATTGCTCCCTACACAGGGCCCATTGCTCCCTACACAGGGTCCATTGCTCCCTACACAGGGTCCATTGCTCCCTACACAGGGTCCATTGCTCCCTACACAGTGTCCATTGCTCCCTACACAGGGCCATTGCTCCCTACACAGGGTCCATTGCTCCCTACACAGGGTCCATTGCTCCCTACACAGGGCCCATTGCTCCCTACACAGGGTTCATTGCTCCCTACACAGGGCCCATTGCTCCCTACACAGGGTCCATTGCTCCCTACACAGGGTCCATTGCTCCCTACACAGGGTCCATTGCTCCCTACACAGGGTCCATTGCTCCCTACACAGGGTTCATTGCTCCCTACACAGGGTCCATTGCTCCCTACTCCCTGCGCAGGGAAATCCGCTGAAGTTTACTTTATTTCGGGACATTCATTCATGGATTTGCGCTGCGCAACGTCTTCACGCACGGACGAGTGTGACATCATATACCTCTGTAAATATATACAATTTTAATTCACGTCTCGCACACTTTAATGCACTTTGAATGGAATATATACGTTCGCTTCGAACTGGAATCATGGAGGAATATCCTGTGATGTCCACTTCGCAGGGCACTTACGTTCCAATAGAACAAACATCTGAAGCGATAAGAGTAACATACGAAATATGCAGAGCGGGGGGGCGCGAGGACTGGAATTGAGAACCGCTGCTCTAGAGCAGTACTCAATGGTTCATTTGCCATTTCTACATAGGTATACATCTTTTCACAAGTTTTTTATTTAGATTTATGTTAAGAGATTATAAAATCATTATTGTATTAATATAAAATGAATCTGTCAAAGTTTAGCATTTTTTTTACTGAAATATTTTTTGCAATTATGACTCCAGTCAAACCTGTATGTGGCGTTATGTGTGTGTGTTTGCATGTATTCTCCATCGTAGATGTGCTCCCTCCATCATTTCTGTGTGTGTGCTTCATTGTAGCTGATCTTTATTTGACAAATTATGTAAGAAAGAGCCACTCACATCAAGTCAGTTTTTCATTTCTATGCTATGAGTGAGTTTTATGGGTTTTCGGGGGGCGTTGGGGGGTGAGGTGGGGGTCGTGTGTGTGTTTCTCCTCCATCGTGGATGTGTGAGCCCTTCAGTTTGTGTGTGTTGTCTGCATTGTAACTGACATTTTTGACAATGTAAGAAAAAATAATATATATAATTTTAATCTTCTTTGATGTCAATGGGTGATTTTTTTTGGGGGGGGGGGGGGGGGGCGTAATCATTCTGCATTGTGAACGCGTTGCCACTTCATTTTTTGTGTATTGTTTTGTCTGCATTGTGGTAGATTTATTGATTTTTATCCGACAAATTAAAAAGAAAAAGTATCGATTTCTAATATAGAAAGGTCTCTAATATAATAAATGACTTTTTTTATCCACACTAACATACAACCAGATATCAATCCAGTTTAATTGTTTTCTTTTAGTGTTGACAACCGTGCAAAGTCTCATGTCATACAAATAAAGGGAACTTTTTATTTTTATTTCAGCAATCGTCATCGTCAACCCAAACAGTGCACAAGGGTTAAACTGAGTAACTGGAGCCAATCACAGCCTCATAGGGACTGGATTGGTTTTTTTTGTTCATTACCAATCCATCGAAACTGCTTGCATAAAAAACACCCCAAAAAATCATATAAAAAGCAGAGAACATGTAGTAATACTCTAGCAATATACCTAAATTCGCATTTTCTCTCATATACTTCAAGTCTAGAATACGGCAGCCAGGCGTGTAGAATACAGTAGTCAGTATCACGCGTCTTTATCTGCGACCGCGCACTCTTTCCCTCGACTTTTCCTGAGATTAATCACGACCGTACGGAGCCTGCAGAAGCTGCACACAAAACTTTGGTGCGATGGGAATCTATAGACACCCCGCCCTAAACAGAAAACCGAAATTTCGAGTGAAGGAATAAGTAACACGCAGATGCCAGGGCAGTGCAGATCGATTTGGTGGCAGGTCGCAGGCTGTGTTTTGGGAGCAGGAGAAATCAATTAAAACCCTGACAAGGCATTGGAAAAGTGTTTCAACTTCTACATGTGATTATAACAAAGTCTACCTCTACTAATAATGTCCCTTGGATATAAATAGCAACAATAATAACAATAGTATTAATAATAATAATAATAATAATACGAACAGCAATAGCAAAGACGCCTAATACATTTGCTTCCATTCCAACTACACGAGAATACAAGACCAAAAGGAAAAAAACATTGACCTCAAACATACAAAACAAACGAATCCATATCATTCTCTTAACAAATATAATATTCTCCCAACACAATTCAAAAATATCACTCCTGAACAGACACAAAGAGAATCGCGAGTTGTTCGTGGGGCAGTATTTGATTTTAAGAATATTGGTTTGGTATTTATTGCTAAGTCTCACTCTTGCGCGATAGAAAGCCAGTGGTTCAGCGCTCGTTCTGCTAATAAATAATTTGGTTCTCGATTCCCAAAGCTCACGGCGATCCATCCACGATTTATTCTATTTTGATAAAATAATCTTTCGTTTGGACAGTGATGAGTCTATACGATACCTGAGAAAGTATTCTGCAGAAAGCGATCTGCTCTTGAAGCGTCATCGCTATATCGTGAACGAATCTATCCCTGTGTTCGGATTATTGAAATATAGAAAGAATGAGAAATTCACAGGGTTATGGGGTCAAACAGCAGTTTCAGAATCATGCGATCGGGTCCGACGAAGAAGCCCAGATAGAGAAGACCGACACCGGAGGAAATAAATAATATAGCACTACTCTGTCTAGAAATATATATATATATATATGCACACAAGACTGCATCTGAAGGAGATAAAGGCACTGATTTAACAGAAGGCATTCATTCAAAAAGATAAACTCCCTAGGACAGGAAACAGTATACACCAATATCTTAATAAATAACATCTTTTACCTCAATGTCTGCTGTGATGAAATGGTCGGTGGAAAAGCCCTATTGCTTCAAATAAGGCAAACAAAAACTAATTGATTTCAAGTGCCCATGTACTTTTAAAATCGTCTTCATGGTCAACGAACCGAACGCAACTCTTAGCTTATGGACTGAGAATGACTGGGAAAGAACTCAAAAAACTTTTGACTGTGCGTGTTTGAGCCTCTAGGTGGCGTCCCAGTCTGTTGATTTGAACTGGATGACGGACTGGCGATTATCCGAGGGCGGTCCATGGATCATGTGATCCAGCGTCTCCAGGGCGTCCATACTGCTGTGGCCGTTTGGTAACAGATGCGTCTGTTCGGAGGAAGAGGATGACGGTGTGAAGTGTGAGGAGGAGGAGCTAGAGTCCGAGAGGGAGGAGTTTGTAGGCGCTAACGTGAATAAGGAGGAGGAGTAAGGAGCAGGGGGCGGAGTCGAGGATGGCAGGGCTTGTGAGGTGAACGGGTATAACTGTGGATCGGGGGAGGGGTAACCGAAGTCCAAGTCGTCTAAATCAAACTCATCGTTCGTTCTTTCTGTAGTAGGCTGAGTGGCATACGATTGCATGGCTTGGGGTTGCGATGGCAGGGATTGCGACCAAAGAGTTTGCGACCGCGCATGTTCGCTTGCGTGTTGTTTCGACAGCAAGTGTGCATTCGAAGTGTGCATCATGCGTTGACTGTTTGGGTGCAGCGCAATGTGCGAGGATTGCGGCGACACGCCGGTTTGCATGAAACGCTGCAGCATGAGTGAATTGTCTTGGACTCGCTGCATCTGCGACGAAATGCCGCGCGAGCCGCTCTGTTGCTGCTGCGTTAGCATCCCAAACGATGAATGATTCTGCTTTAGTGTGTGAACGTGCTGTTGCGAAACATTCAAAGCGGCATGCGACGACGAAATGCGCATGTTCGGGGTTAACGCCACCTGCCTGTGTCTCTGCTGCTCCTGGGAAATCAAATCTTCCAGGTTGAACGTCTCGGGGACAGCCGCGCATGGGCGTCCTCTTCCGCCTAGCATGCTTCCGTTTAGCGACACGCCGTTTAGGTTTGGCGCGGGCGGTTTGACGTCCGGCGATGGGCAGGGGCTGATGGTCAGATCCAGGACTTCGCTGACGGCGTCGCTCTTTGGCTTCGCCGCAGGCGGCAGAAGGGATCGTGGGTAGAGGAGGTGGTTCTGAAGCGAGTGGGGAGGGTTGGTGATTTGCGGTATGTGCTTGTGGGCGTTGATCATCTTGGCCAGCATCTCTTTGCGCAGACGCTGTTCGTTTGCCAACTGCTCTCTCTCCCGTCGCGCTTTCTTCACCTCCTCGTCCATCCGGGAGAGCTCGGCGCGCACACGGGATACGCAGTTCTCTGGGATCTTTATACCTGAAAAACACACACAAGATTGTTATTTTCTTCTTGAGGGGAGAAAATCAGACATACAGTCAAAACCAAAAATTATTCAGAGACCACATATATTTTTGTATATTTTGTTACTAGTGGGTGTAGAACACTATAGTTCATTTATGTAAGTGAGGATAACAAAATAACAAACTGTGACAGATTACATACAAAAATTATTCATACAATGGACTACCAGTAAAACTGATCAATTTTGGTATTATCATTTGATATTATTAACTGCTATTATCTAATTGTGTACTTAAATTTAACAGCTGACAGCTATTAATTCAACCAAATTCATTCATACTTTCTTATCAAAGTAATCTGACATTATCAAGATGAATTCATTCTGACACGGTTTAACTGCGTTCTTGTCATATTTATTACAATTTTCTAAACTATAGCAAATAAACTGTGATACATGTTGAAGGTGTCTGAATACATTTAGGTTTGACTGTATAAAAGCCTGATCAAAACGATAACTATTACCACACCAATGCACAATAATGTTGTTATTAAGCAGTTTTGTCAAGCTCTTTAAAGTCAGGTGGATTCTGATTGGCTGTCGATGTTTTACTATGCTAATTGATTACAATGGTATCTTTCCTCTGTGCCATTATCGTTACATCTGCGACTTGATTTTTAAAGCTATATCATTATCGTCCTTAGTGTGAATGGGATATAACTCTTAATTGTGATAATCAATACTCAAGACAAGATAAATCTGGGATATTAATTGTTAGAGCTGCACATCAACAACAGAAAAACGGTTAATCGTGATATAAATGACTAATCGTGATTTAAATGTCTTATTATATTTAATCAGAATTATTGCACTTTCAAAAAAGCACAAATCAAGAGAACATCAACTGGTTCACTCGCAGATTTAGTCACAGCAAACAGCGCAAACGAGCGCATTAAAGAAAAAAGACCAGCTGCATTACACTTTTAATTGAGCAGAATAACCCAATAGAGATTGCTAAACTCCAAACATACATATTTGCCAGTATTTTCAGCTCATGAGCACTTGTAGACAGAGTGCATGCACATGGTTACCAGGTTGAGAACATTTAGCAAACCACTGGGCAGAAAATTTTTCAATTTCAGAAAAATCTCTGATTGGGGGATTTAAAATCTTGACATCTGGCAACCGCAACTATGAAGCATGTGGAGGCGTTACCCATGTATGATACCAAAAAAAGCCAAATTACAATGAAAGGTTTTTAGGATAAATAACCGAAAGGCAGTGTATTAATACCGCAGGTGATTATGTTAACGAGAGAAGCAGAAATCGTGATGGTGATTAAAATAGAATTTATCGTGCAGCTCTATTCATTGCAATCATTGTTTTGCTAGGAAACAGGATTGAGAAGTAACAGATCAACGCACCAACTTGCTTGCTGTTCTGTTTGGTTTTGAGCCGTACGATCTGCAGGATGCTGGAGTTGGTGATGTCCGAGACGATGTCAGACACTCGTTTCCAGACCCTCAGCAGCGCTCCGCACAGCATGTGATACTGCCTGAGACGCATCCCCAGAAAACACTCCTGGCCCTCGTCGATCAGCTTACACGTACCCTTCCTACCACAGACACACAGCACTGGTAAAGCTGCACTTACATTTACATGTTCCTGTGTGAAATTCTGCCAGTGAAATTCAATCATTTTCATCTGATGGACTTCCATTAGTGAAGAAATGTCCCTATGTGATTTTTGTGTTGGGTTTAGGTTCATTAAACTGTAAAACACACATTTGCAACAAAAGTTGAAGATTCACAACGGACAAGGCACTCATTCTGGCAGTTTTAACTATAATTAAATTGGTAACTAAAACTAAATCTAAAACTATTGGAAATAACTTTTGGTAACTGAATTAAAGCTTAAATACATCCAAATAAAATATACTTTATATAAAGATGTCAAAAAAAAAAATCAACCTTAAAAAAAGTAATAAGTTTAGGTTATTAGTTGTATTATTACATTACAAATACCAAAACTAGATATAAATTAAAGAAAAATATAAAAAAAATAATAAAAACAACATGATTAAAACTCACTTATTGTATAAAAAAAAAAAAAATCGAAAACCACTAAAATTAGTTTTCGATAATTGAAAAAAATGGCTTAAATTTAACAAAATACACTTATATGAAATTGAAAAATATTGTATAAACATTATATGAAAAAATAAACCTAAAAACAACTACATTTACTACAATAACTAAAACTCAGATATAAAATAAAGCTAAATATGAACATAAAAACTATTTGTATCACGCTACACATCACTATTATCAAATCATCCATAAAAAAGACGCTGTTTGGAAAGCAAACAGGATTGGTTCATCTGCTACCTGGCAGAATATCATCATTATCACCTGTGAAATCTTGCAGAGCAACAGTAAATGTGGCCACACTTTTAAAGCTGTAGTCCGTAAGTTTTGCCTCTTTGTCGCCATCTCTGTTTGAAACCTGCCACTGCAGTTACTTGCAGAATTATTCTCATTATGTGGGTTGTGCCTCGGCACGGCTCCAGCGTGGATGAATCTAATGTTTTAAGGAGTATGTGTAGCTGTCAGACACCGCACCGGTGTGGATACTGTACTTAGGAATCACAAATTCTAACCAAATCAGAAGTTTCACCGTATATTTCCATCTGAACAAGTAACAAGTCTGCCACTTTTGTTCTGACCAACTGAGGAAAAACATTACAATAAATCGTGCTATCAGTGGTGATTAAATCTAATGATCGGTTAGCTCGTATCACATCAAATCATGCAAAATATTGTTTCTTCACAAATTGTTAATTTTAATAACATCAGCATTGCGTGTATTAGCATAACATGTAGATTAAAATTTCTGTACAGTCTAATCTCTAATTGTCATACCATTCAGATTTCATTTAAAGAAAATATTTTAATCAAAAAAGCGAATTATTCCTTAGAACTGGTTCTCTTT
Source organism: Schizopygopsis pylzovi (assembly GCA_027422435.1). Taxonomy (NCBI): domain Eukaryota; kingdom Metazoa; phylum Chordata; class Actinopteri; order Cypriniformes; family Cyprinidae; genus Schizopygopsis; species Schizopygopsis pylzovi. The sequence continues at coordinate 1,787,249 of CM049826.1, read as the reverse complement.
AAAATACAAAACTTGTGTAATCCCACGCTGGCTATCTGTAATCAGATGCACATTTAAAACTGGAATATAATCTAATTTAAGTCACATGTATTTCATAAACAAATAATCCTTTCTGGACTACAATCCGCTATCACAATGATAAATGTAATTATTCCAGCTGCTGTAAGAAAAGGCTGTAAACGATCCTCCACCTGTAAGATCCTCACATGCCATATAGCTCACTAGCCGGGATAACTTCTTTATGTTTACAGACGTGATAATTGCAAAAAAATAGATTTCGGATCATTTGTAACCAAAAAAAGTTACGGACTGCAGCTTTAAACACACACCCTTCATCAGTTTGCAGAGTTGTATTATATTGTTAATTAAGCTATTAGTGCAAACTACAACAAAAATGTGAGTTTTTTTCTTTTCTGGCACATATTGACATACACTGTCATAAACAAACGTATCGGGGTCAACAGGGTCAGCGTCTCTACAGACACAGTGTTACTCACCAGTTGGCATGCGTGCAGTTGGTGAAAGAAAAGTCAAACTGACTCTTCCAGAAATCCTTTGCTTCGTCAGGTGTCACCTTCAGAGCGGGAAGAAAAACACTTGAAGAACACGCTTTGCATTTAATGTAGACCTGGACCACTAAAAGTGGCTTTTTTAAATGCCGTTTTTGCTTTTTTAGTTCATCATCACACTTGATATCTTTACAATACTGTATTTTAGGGCTAGTTATATATAATGCAGCCGGTCAGACATCTGTATTCACAGTCTCAGAGGAGATATAACGTTGTTTTAATAGAAAAATAATCAGTAATCTCTATAATCCTGCCAGCAATTCTTAAACCACAATCTTGATTGTACTCAGGTTTGGACCAAACAATCACACCGACTTTTATATGTGCATTCGTATCAGACCCGGTCTCTATCACTGGTTTTTTTTTTTTTTTTTTTTAAAGGGTCTTTCAATTTTTATGTTTCTTTTAGTGCTTAAATTGTGTTAATCTTAGTTGGTAGTTGTTTTTAATTGAGTTTCTTAATTGCTTAATTAACTGTTTTATTTTATTACGACACTTTTGTAGCACTTTGAGATTTTCCTTAAAATGTAAAGTGCTTTATAAATAAAATGTATTATTATTATTATTATTGTCACTGTGCAACAAGAGCTCGGATCTATCATTATATTCAGGGGTGCACATACGTTTTTCAGCCTTATTTACTTTAGTAGTTTTTATAAATGAATACACATAATAATAAAGTGTGATAATACTATTATATTGTCAAATAAAATTATTTTAATTGTATTATTTTATAGTAAACTTAAAAATAAAATGCTAATATTTCCTGTTTTTTTAACATATTTTAATTATTTTCAAACTTAAAGCAAGCTTTTACTTTGAGAAGGGTCTGGCAGCAGACTTGCACTCTCAGGCCACATACACACTGAGGCTAAATTCGGTTGTCAGTTCACCTTTTACTCCTTAATCGTGTTCTGTACACACACAATTCACTAAAATACGGGAGTGACAACCGCATTCGACAACCGCATTAACTCCCGAAAAATACAGGTAGTGACAACCGCATTTACAGAAATTCTACGCAGTGTGTACGGAACTGAACAACTAGTTGTTAATGACGTGTTTGAACGTGCATCAGTGTATTCGTCTGTATGTGAGATGCAAGAAAACAACAGTGAAAGACGTTTTAACTTAGCACAGGGCTAGCTGCGCTCATGAGCCGTGCGGTAAAGTGTCAGTGTTGCCAGATCTTCACAGAAAAAACAACAAGAAACAAGGACAAGCATAAAAAAAAAAAAAAATGCTTTGTTTTATAACACCAAAATAAACATTAATATATCTCATATCCGCGACAGACCACTTTATTAACTCCATCATAAAGTGCCTGTCTTTATGAGCTACGACTAAACAACATGCATGAAAGCGCTTGTAAATATGAGGACATGGCAACCCTGCAAGACAGAAGCAGCCTCCCGGGCATAAACACAGCACCGCATGTCTATCAGCGGTAGTTTAGTTCAAATCGACGGACAAAAACAGTCTTTAGTCAAAAAATGGCACATAACGAACTGCTAAACGTTTATTCACTCCTGCAAGACGACAGATGTTGCTGTGGTTACTAATGCGGGAGTGAGTTGTTCCGTACACACATGGAACGATAATTTACGGCACTCACTCCCGCATTTAAATGCGGTTGTCACTCCTGAAACTTGCAGTGTGTACGTGGCCTTAGACACCTGCGCGTCCGCTAGTGACTTTAAATTAGTCAAAAGTAATTCAATTATTTATTTTTTAATGCAAATGAGCGGTCTGAACTAATTTACACACTTATGTGCTCCCCTGATTATATTCATGTGTGTGAGCTGTAGGGACGGGTTTAAAGGAACTGACTGTGTCTGATGGCTTTTGCGTGTTGTACCTTATAGTATCTCAGGAGCAGGTTGTCCGGGTTCTCAGGATGAGCCTGTTTACCGATGTTGGGTTTATACAGAATGAGATTTCGACCCCGACCCTGTTCGGCAAGCAGGACACACGGCTGACTCCCACGCAGCTGAACACACAAACATGGTGTTAAAATACTCAAAGACGGCTGGTAATTTGACATTTGGTCTGCATGATTTATTGTCAGACATCAGAGTGTGATGATGTGTCGTGTACCTTGTTTGAGAGGTAAAAGCCTTCATAGTCCCCAGTGAGTTTGTGTGCTTTACTGCAGGCCTCTTCCCAGGGCATCCCACGATCCACACTGATCTGAACACAAACACAATGTCAGGGCTTTTATAACACTAGCTAAATAGTAATTACATATGTGGCCTAAATGATTAGAACACTAGTATTTTCAGCAGCTAAAAGTGGTTTGAAGTCAGTTATTTCTCTCTTTTGCTGTAGCGTGTCAGCAGGAAATATCAGTTTGCATTTCCAAACATTTATTTTGCTTTTAATTGTGATAATGCAGTGAGATTTTTGTGCTCCACACAGAGATGTGATCCTCATCCAGTCTGTCTGTAGTGACATGAAGAAACTGAGACGCACTAAATCCAGAAGAACGTCTCAAATACGCTTCAAGAAACCTTCCTGCAAAGCTACAGTACTATTAAAAGATTTAGGCACTTGTGTATGCTGTCAAAAATTGATTTTATTGATCAACTAACTTCTATTAACTAAAATAAATCAAGATTTGGTGTGAGCATCCTTTGTGTTTAAAAGCAGCTTTTGCCCTCGGTGCACTTGCGCTTTATGGAAACAAAAATCTCACTGGATTATTAAAATTAATGGCAAAATTAATGTTTGGAAGTTTAAACCGATAACTCACACACTACAGCAAAAGATAGAAATAACTGACTTAAAACTATGTTTTAGCTGCTGAAAACACTAGTGATCTAATAGTTTTGACCACCACTGTATGTAAATATACATAATACACTTTTATAATAATAATTATAACATATAAAATAAAGTTTTAATGTTTTCAAAAGACTCTTCTGCTCACCAAGGCTACATTTCTTTGTTAAAAATGCAATAAACACGGTAATATTGTGAAATATTATTACAATTTAAAATAGCTTTTTTCTATGTGACTATATAGTCAAATTTAATTTATTTCTGTGATCAAAGCTGTATTTTCAGCATCATTACTGCAGTCTTCAGTGTCACATGATCTTCAGAAATCATAATAATATACTGATTTGCTGCTCAAGAAACATTTCTGATTATTATCACGGTTATAAACAGAGTTGCTTCATATTTTTGTGCAAAGTGTGATGTATTTTATTTTTCAGGATTCTTTGATAATTACACAATTTAAAAGAACAGCATTTTTTTTAACATTATACATGATTTTACTGTCACTTTTGATCATTTTAATGCATCCTTTTCCTCATTTGTACCTTATAGAGCATGACCTGACCCTCCTGAGGGTTTCCTGGAGTTAAAAACTTCTCCTGCGTTTCCTCATGAATCTCATCATTACCAGGAGCAAGATCTGAACACAGAACATGACCGTATTTATCACACATACAGCTCATCTACTGCTGTGAAAACACACCAGATCAACACAAATATAACCGCACTATCATGCATTTAAACTCTAAATAAGTCTAATGTGCACATTCATATTCCTCACCCAATATTCCCATGTCATATTTTCCCTCTTTTTTGTCCTTGTTGATCAGGTAGTCGAAGTTATTGGTGAAGTACTGGAACAGAGAGTTCTGCTGATGGACCTCCAAACCCAAAATACGGTTCAGAAACTTACTGAGGGTGCAGTCTGGGATACAGCACAGAAAAAGGCAATTAGACACTTGGTCGGATGCCAATTAGTTGCATTTCATTTACTTAAATCCCAAAACACTTGTGCATGTAAATGTGATGCAACTGTCAGTACACCAGTAACACAAAATCAAATGTGCATTATCCAACAATGTTGTCAGTGTATGTTGAACTTAACACACTTCTATTAAATCAGGTTTGACTTATGCATGATCAGTAATGTCAAAATGACATATATATGACTAATAAATTGCTCAATTAAAGCTATGGCTGCATTAAACACACGCAATACAGTTGAGTAGTAAATCAGTCTTTATCATCAGATCATTGTTGTATTACATTCACCTTTCTCTGTGTTCAGACCCAGACGCGGCTCCTTACAGAAGATTCCCACATCAATCATGCCTTTCTTTATATCTGAAACACACGTGAATGTTAAATCAGTACACACAAACATTACACTGTCATGTTCTTCTGTAGAGTCCGATCCAGTCTTCTTTCCCCCTTCTCCCAAAACAGCTTATACTACTGTTTCAGCTATTAAAATAGTGTGTAATGGCAAAGTGCTTATATTTCATTTAGTTTTTAATAAGCGTTTGGAGCATTTGTTTGTTCGTTAAATATAAGTTTTTGTTTTTTAGAGTAACGACCAAGCGGCAGTAAGCTGATCATAGTCTATGCTTGATCAATTTAGCCTTCTCAAATCATCACGACTTGTCTAAAATTAAATCTATAGATAAAAAAAAACAGTTCAAGCACATAATGTTTCAAATGTTGAACCTAGATAAATGCGGAGACTCGGAGAGCGAGCTTTGCAGGACACGGAGACGCCAGAGCATCACTTTCATTTTTGGATAAGACTTTAGACGACTAAATCTACAGTCAATTTAGTCAGCTAAAATCTAATGGGTTTCGTTACAGTGCATTTATTAAGCATTTCTCTAAAATGTCCAAACTCATTATATGGGTTTGATATTAAGGTTTTATCATGATAGACTGCAGTGACACACAACATGCCTTTTGTTTTCTAAATAAAACCGCTTCTCATAAAGAACAAGAACATGGTCTTTTAAAATGCAATTTAATTTATTACACTTTTGATCAAACTGGCATAAGCTGCATCACTGAAACAGATGACAATACCTCTGAAGAACATGATGTCTCCTCCTGGGTAGCCCTTCGGTGGAGGGACTTTGTTATCGATGTGCCCGAGGATGGCTTTCGTGATCTTATCCAACGCTTTGGTGCCGTACTAAGACAGACAGGGGGTAAAATAATGGTTCAATTCATTTTCACATTGTATTTGTGGTAGAGGTCTGCACGGGCTCAAAACTGAAGCCCGAACCCGGCCCGTACCCGAGATCGTCTGACCCGACCCGACCCTAGCGGCACAGTTAAATTTAGAGCCCGAACCCGACCCGAAATCCCCCCCCCCCAACGAATAGCCAATAAAAAAAAAAGGAAAAAGGCTGCATTTCACGATTGCATGCAAAGAAACGGATTAATCAAGGCTCTGCCATTTCACAAACATTTACCAGTTATGAAAGTTTGTGAACATCAGGTGCAGCGGTCGCATACATTCTGCCGAGTTTATGAATTTTGTATGGACAAGAAGATAATTCTTCCACCGTGCAAATTATGGTCATTTTTTGTCAGTTAAGGCTCGTTATCATTCGGTCTACTTTAAATCAGACATAAGATCTTAAATAAGATTGTATTTATTTGAATGAATTAATCATTTATTTGAATTAGCGAGAGAGAGAGAAAAGAGAGAGAGAGAAGAGAGAGAGAGAGAGAGAGAGACAGAGAGAGAGAGAGAGAGAGAGACGAGAGAGAGAGCGAGAGAGACAGAGAGAGAGAGAGAGAGAGAGAGAGAGACAGAGAGAGAGAGAGAGAGAGAGAGAGAGAGAGGGAGGGAGGGAGGAGGAGAGAGAGGAGAGAGAGACAGAGAGAGAGAGAAAGAGAGAGAGAGACAGAGAGAGAGAGAGAGAGAGAGAGAGAGAGAGACAGAGAGAGAGAGAGAGAGAGAGACAGAGAGAGAGAGAGAGAGAGAGAGAGCGAGAGAGAGAGAGAGAGAGAGAGAGAGAGAGGGAGGGAGGGAGGGAGGAGAGAGAGAGAGAGAGACAGAGAGAGAGAGAGAGAGACAGAGAGAGAGAGGGATGAATGTTGCGCGTGCATGTGAACCTGCGTCTGCGCGTCTCTCTCTACAAGCAATGAGGCTTAGATTTTGCCGCCTCATTGCAGATAAATATAATGTTGTGACTTGCGAGTCAGTAGCCTGTCGAAGCTATTTTACTAATAAAAGTTTCCGTGCTGTTTGTGCGCGATCTCTGATATCTGTGTGCAATGTGTGTGTGTGCGTCTATGAAAGCAGCGAAGCCTCTGCATATAGTTTTGGTTTAGCTACAAACCCGAACCCGACCCGAGCCCGAGGCTATCCATTAAACATTAACCCGAAACCCAACCCACGGGTTCGGGTCGGGTAGCAGACCTCTAATTTGTGGGTATGAAGTGTGGTACATTTGCAACATGGGAATCGGCACGAAAAGATTTCATCCAACGGTGAACCATTTTGCAGTTCATACGAGTTCAGAAAACATCAACCAAAGGAATCGAAGTCTTAAGTCAAACGAGGTCATGTCCAGTACAATGTGTTGTTATTGTGAACTAAAACTATTAAACTATTAAATAAGCTTAAAACTATTGAACTTTTTTCAGTAATTGAAATAAAGCAAAAAAAATTTTTACAAAAAAAAAAAAAACTTAAGTTCTACAATAATAAAAATAAGGAATGAATTAATTAAATGAATTAAAAATATAAACGTTTTAAATAAATATGATAAAAAAGGACAAAAGTTTACTAAAACTGAAAATATAAAAATAAAAGCCAATTCAAAATATGAATAAACACTATAATAGTAAATAAATAATACTAAAACAACACCCTAATAAAGCCAGATGGTAGAACAGAGACTATTATATTTTGGCTGATAAAGAAGAATATGCTCCTACTTTGTTCTCAAAGTTGTACTGGCTCAGGTCTCTGGATTCAGTGGCTCGTCGGTCCCCGTGCGTCAGCGCCCCCTATAAAACAAAACACAGATTTAAGTGTGGATGCATTTCCATTAACAACTAGGGGTGTAAATCGGATGGTTCGTCACGATTCGATATCGATTCTCATACCCAGCGATACGATATTTGCCGATACCTCAAAAAATTATACGGTACGATTCGATACGATACAGGAGTATATCGATCGATATATTATCCCTATTCTAAACAACCATTTACATTTTTATTAACTCACAAATGCAACCAAAATATATAACATGAACATAAATCTAAAAATGCTACTATGGGCTCAGTGCTAAACATCTTTTCTACAGACAACCAAATTACAAGCAATTGCAGAAAATAAATACAATAAAGACACGAGTTCAATAAACAGTGCTTTTTAGTTTTTTAACATGGAGCAGCATTTACCACACAGAGCCGTTGTTCACTGACAAGCTGCAAAAAAACACGTTCATTGTCAACCTGGATTTGTGCAGCTTGTCATTGAACAACGGCTCTGTGTGGTAAATGTTGGAAATTACCGCTGATTACAGGACCGGCTTTAATGACAAGATGCGCATTAAATATCGCATGCGATACATCGTGCAGCCCTAAAGTCGACCTCAGTGCCTTTATCTTGTGGTATTCCACAAGGGTCTGTTTTAGCACCAGTCTTTTTTTCATTGTTTATACTCCCGTTAGGTCAGACCTCGAGTAAATATGGTGTGTGATTTCACTTTTTATCCAGATGACACCCAGTCGTATCTACCTCTGAAGATTACGGCCTCCATCGCTGTAGAAAGATGGGTGGGATGTTTTGGGGAGATTAAGGCGTGGATGTCTGCTAATTTGCTATGTTTAAAATGAATCAAAAACAGAATTGATTTTATTTGGTTTGTTGACACATCCAAAATTGAGTTGGGTATACTATCCCCTTTTCGGACACATCGAGTAAAAGACTTAGGTATAGTGCACTGAAATTTGATAAACAAATAAAAGAAGTTGAGACTAATCTCAAAAATTAAGCCTTTTTTTTTACCTCGAAAGGACTTGGGAAAGGTCATCCATGCTTTATTTTCTCAAGATTAGATTATTGTAACTCACTGTACTATGGTGTTCAATACAAAAGTTTGGACAGACTACGGCTGGTCCAAAAAGTGGCTGCAAGCTTTTCATATCTGACTCAAAAGCATATCACTCCTGTTTTAAGAGCGCTCCACTGACTGCTGGTTTCTTATAGGCTTGAATTTAAGATATTATTATTTGTTTTTAAAGCCTTACATGGTATAGCTCCAATATATATAGCTGATCTGGTCCAGGCTAAGAAATCAAAGGAGAATTGTACGTTCTGAGTCTCTTAGATGTCCCGCGGACGTACCGGAAAAGATATCTCATTATATCCGGCAGTGCTTCACTCTTACAGAGTTTAAACGACTATTAAAAACATGTTTTTTTACTGTGGCATCTGAGCATCCATGAGTGCGGTGTTAGTGGTTTGTACCAATTGCCTCACTGAGGTTTTATTTGTGCTTGTGTGCTGTTATGATATAGAATTTGAAAGTGATTTTATTGTTTCATGTACAGCACTATGGTCAACATTTGATGTATTAATATGTGCTTTATAAATAAAGTGAACATTGAACACGAGTTGCAATGATTTTTCCTTGGCTTTGACTAAACTGTATTTTGGGTAGCTTTGCCCATAGTGAAATCTTAAAGGTCCAAAATCTTGCAAAGCATAGCTGAATATTAATGTGCTTAATGTGATTAAAAGAGGATGATTTAATGAGATAAATACGAGTGCTGCATGTTTCAATGTCAACGTTCTAGTAAAGACATTACAAAACAAGAGTCTCACCATATTTCATGTTTGTTTAAGAAACACATTATGCAGAACAACTATTTTTCTGGTTATTATTGGTATTTTGGTTACACAGAGAACTGTATCTGGCAATTAATTCAATGTTTAAAATGTAAAAAATTCCATACTCTTTAGATAAATTGTTTTAAGGAGAAATATTTAAAAATATGGTGTACTTTTTGTTTTTAAAATAAATTACTTTTTTTTTGTAAATGTCTCCTCTTAACTTTTTATTAAGAAAAAAACAAATAAATTGATACATTTTCACTAAAGTTCTCCAAATTAATAGCATGTGTTTTTTGTGAAAAAACTAAGCGTTAAGCCCTGAAGCATCACGTTCTCATTAGCTGAGATTTTGTCATTTCAAGCAGTATTTTGCTTTTAGTATAACACGACAAAAAACTTGACAGTGCACGCTTCAAGTCAAACCTGATTATAACAGGATGCAAATGTATTATTGTGTGCAATGCACATGTGCTAGTGTATATAACATCTGAAAAACAGAGACTGTTGTGAGACTTTACCAGGCTCTCCAATCTCTTGGCAACGATAGAGGCGAAGCGTCTCTCTCCAGCCAGCTCAGAGATGAGGAAGATATAGTCTGGAGCCGTAACCTGATTTGAGCGATGCGTTCGACCTGATAAGACACACAGTATTAGCAACCCCAAAGATGCCTCTCAAACACACGCAAACAAGCACAGCCACTCACCGAACTGCTGGATGGCGCGGTCGGCGCTCCATGGCAGCTCTAAAGTCATGTGAACTCGTCTCCTGCGGTTTTGCACGCGTTTATCCGCCTGTAGAGAGATGCCCGAACTAGCCGCTTCAGAGATGATGGCTATCAACTGAGAGGGAAAGAGAAAGAGCATTAGTGCAAACATTCAGAATGGCGCTGGGTTCGGTCTGGAAGTGGTGTTCGGTGTTTGTAGGTCAGAGGTCGTCACCTTCTCTCCGGTCATGAAGCGCTCTTTCTCTCTGACGTTGACGTGGTCAATGGTCAAGCCCTGTTCCGCTCTGGTCTCATATCGAATGCTGCCATCAGGACGCCGCACTACACGTCCCTTACGGCCCGTCATCTACACACACACACACACACACACACACACACTCTTAGCATTTGACTTGTCTGTCATAACATCACATTGTGATCCAAGTCTAACACACAGATGTGAACAAGCATCACGTGTCTCAATCAAAACTCTGAGAACAGTGTTATCTGAGGCTGAGACTAAATGTTAGCCAGTAATATGAAAATCACAACGTTGCCGTGCATATTTAGTGTTCATGAAACGGTGTTGTCGCTCACCAGTGTGTGTGAAACAATGCATTACAGTGACTCCTCACCTCGGACACCTTCTCTGGTCCTCCAAACCGGTCAATCAGCTCGTCAAGAGTGTTCAGCGGCAGCTCCTTCCCCAGCTCTGCTATTTTACCCAGCAGCCTCTGCTTGAGTTCTTGTAGTTTAGCTGAAAACACACGAAAGATGACTTCAGCAGAGTCTGAGGTTTAGACAGCCTGATTTAATAAGCATAAGCTACATTTGCACTGTGTCAGTGCTTCATTTCCTGAATGAACAGGACGACATGAGCACATTAACCAGAAAAACAGTTGCATTTATGTCAACTTACCAGCAGGTCCGTTGATGTGGTTCACGAAAATCACATCATCGTTGTCTTGTAGTGAATCAGGGGAGGAGTTAGAGTCGCTGTCAATCTCATCCGAGTCTAACTCGGAGTCGTCGCTGATTTTAATAACCCCGCCCACTTCCACGCAGTGCTTTGGGAATTTTGAAGGCCGGCTTCTGGGTTTTCCTTCAGAGTGGCAAAGAATTGCTTTCAGAAAGATTCATGATGCACAAAAACCCACAAACCTAAACCCCAGAGACACAATCATGCTTGATACAGCACAAGACCATGTGACTCACGTTTCCTCTTGCTTGCGGCGCTTTTCTCTCTTTTGGGTTTCTGTGTTGGGAAGTGTTTCTGAACTAAGGACTTGAAAACACCCCTACAGGACAAAAACCCACAAATCTCAATCCAGTTCACCTACAGCGATGCATAACCACAGAGCAATTTATACTTTTTATAGGGTTCTCTGGAATACTTGATTCTGATTGGTCTACTGTGATTTGTGGGAGATTTCAGTCTTGCCCCATTGAAGAAGACAGAAGTTGCACTAGCTGACTTGTGGAAATGAGGACACTCACTCAGCAGCGGAGACGAATCGGTCCAGGTGTCCGTCGTTCTCGTCCAGGACCTCTCGAGTACGAGCCTCTCCGGTGGACTGCAGGCCAATCACGATGCACTGTTTGAAATGACACGGAGAGAGGGCGGAGCCACATTTAGCACAATCAGTGAAACACTTAATACAGGGTTCCCACAATGAAGATAACCTTCCAGTCATCTGTAATTACCGGGAAGGGCTGCGTGACTTGCACGGGGAAAAATAACGTTTTTTTTCCTTTAATTTATTTTAAGCTTGCTTGATGGTGAAAACTGAATAAATAACATAAGTTATACAATAAACAAGAAACTATAGGCTATAAGACATTTAAGGTTAATACTACAAAAAAATCTAAATTTTTTAAATACTTTGTTCCTGATAAAAATTGCATCTGCCATGTAAAAAAAAGTGCCAGGTTTGCTGTGCTTATTTATTTGGCCAGAAATTGTGTGATTACATACTGATAAGACTATAAAATGGCGGCAACAACAACGATAATAATATTACTAATAAATGATTATTATTATTATATATCGAAATGACTATAAAACAACAACAATACTAGTTATTCTGTTCTGTGGATTCTCAGTAAAACAGCTTAGAAACTGAAAAGCTCTAGCATCTTAACTAAATCACACAACTACACTACTAGTAGAGAGATGTTGCCAGGTAGAATTAATTCACACGCAACCGCTCTCACTAATGCATTCATTCATATAAATATAATCTTTACTGTACTACTTATCTGATTTAGAACGAGCAGATATCTGTGAGAAATATAACGACCCAAAGACTAAAGAACTGATATAAAACAGCTGTTATAGCCACGTGGGTATCGCTGTGTCATATTTCATAGCTGTACACAAAGTGTTTGAGTCTCAGCTTCAGAACGATTTGTTCATTAATGACGTCATCAGAGACTAGTCTGCGTCGACTTGACTTTCATCACATAAAAATCAGAAGTCGTTCAACCCGTAGTGTATGTATGTGTGAAAGTGACGTGACATACGACCAAGTATGGTGACCCATAATCAGAATTTATACTCTGCATTTAACCCTTCCAAGGTGCACACACACAGCAGTGAACACACACACACACACACACACACACACACACACACATACATATATAGTGTACATGTATATTTTATATGTGCATTTATTTTTTTAATAGTACAGCTATAAAGTTCCTAATATTTATGGAGTAAGGATAAGGATATCTAAAACACAGAAAAACCTTCTTAAAACCCTTTAAGAATCCAGCGTACCGCCGGCGGGGACGCCTAGTAGTGACAGGGTAAAGTCGTCAAAAAAAAAAAAAAATGTAATGTCATATTTCCACGGAAAGCTGAGATTCTTGTGATTTCAACTATGTAAAGATTTTAAGATACTATAAACACAGCATGTACAATCAGTGTCTTTATCAGACCACTTTGTGTTGACATAATGCAGACATGCATGATAGTACAGACATACATAGGAATAACACAGTAGGGATGCAATATAACACCAATATAAGAAAAAACCCACAAAATAAATAATGTACTATGTACAGAAATATAAATATAGGAAAAAAATGTATTTAGATTATAAATTATAAATATATATGTCATTTTAAAAGTGTACACATTTTGGATTCTATAAATAAATGTCACTATAATGTGTTTATGCTTCAGTTACTATGTGTCAGTAATTATTGACAGTGAATCTGGATGAGAAACTGAATAGCTCTAAGTGTAACCTTTCATTAGAGCCCAAAATGATGACTGTACATTAAAGCATTCAAGAATTACAGCATTGTATGTGTCGCTGTTACAAAGCGTCCTTTGGAGTCTCCCAAGTGTACTTTTTTTGGAAGCGTCTAGACATAAAATTAGATAAACATGCGTAAAACACTAATATATTGTTTATCAAATGGTAAATTTGGCTTGGTGAGGCTTCATTCTGTGATCCCAATGTATTTTCCAGTTCATATAGTCATCTGCAGGCTTCTATTTACACAAACAATGCAGGCGGAATTATTTTTGTCTTTTTTTAGTGTATTCAAAGTGCTATTACTCAATATCAGTAAGACTTACAGTGATTCTGATGAGAAACAAACCTCAGAGTGTCACCTTTCAAAGGAGACCAACACCACGCATATCATCCAAATGGCTCAAGAACAGCATGCAATTTACTTTGGGTCTGCCTTTTTTAGGCATTTTAGGCAAATTTGACAGGAATCGTAAAGGGTTAACGAGTAAAATCAGAAATCTTAATCACTGACTCACCTTGCCATGCTGCATCTCAGTATGAGCGAGTTCAACCAGACGACGGATTTTAGCGGCGATGCACAGGTACTTAAAAAACCTCTGGTGTGCCGACCAGAACTGACCCCACAGAGACTTACGGGAGGCCAGACCCAATGTATTCGCAGCTCTGGTGAACAGATCGAGAGCCTCGGCCCACTAGACAGAGAAAGAAACACTACTTAATACATTATTTGTGACAAAGTGATTCAACACAACACAAGTGTTTCTCTCACCAGTCTAGCTGCTTTGTTGTAGACCAGTTTGAACTCTTCGTCCAGTGTGATCTCCTCGATGCGGAAGGACACGCCGGAAAAGCTCAGCTGCCGTGCGATGTACATGCCGCTCACTTTCATATCCATTGCTACAATCTCCATAGCGCCAACACCCCTGGAACACGAACATGAGTAAATGTTTAAGAGAGAATATGAAGATCAGATAAAACAGAGCATGGTGATCCTGAGCATGAACTCTGACCTCTTCTCAATAGCATGCAGGAAGTCGTCAAACGCCTTGAACGGCGTTCCTAGCCCCCAGATCCCCAGTCGGCTCATGTATATCATATTCTTTGGCTCAGAAGCACCTGAAGAATGAGAATGATGAAGGCAGAAAATGTAGGTCTCGTTAATCCACAAAGACCAAGAATGCATGGAACCATAATGAACCATTTTTAAGGGGATGTGGCAATGGTTTTCTTTGAAAAAATAACCAATAATACAAATCAAAAAGAACTAAACATAAAAAAACTTTGTAACTAAAAAAAACAAACAAAAAAAGTACTCTAACTGAAGTAAAATACAATATTTATTAATGTATTATTTATTAATACTTATTTTATTTCAACATTTAGGCAACATTTTTCCTTTTAATTTAGTTAAACTTGATGTAGACTGACGGCTGAAGGTCTGGAATAGATAGCAGCTTTCATTGGCTAAGCCCCGCCCACGATGTCATTTGACTGACATGTCAAACAACCAATCACAGTTCGATTCGTTCAACGTCACGTTTCTGGGTGTGGAAGTGCCACCACAATAACAGACCGGTGTGTAAAACTCTTTAAAAATGATTTGCCGCAAACTTTGAATATTTCACATACTTTTGTAAATCTAGAGTTTAGTTGATCCTGATAAGCGCTCGTTATCACATTTGTAAACACGACGGCTTTCTTCTTTCGTGAGGGGGTTTGGCGTCACGGCGTTTTTGTTTACAGGTGGAACGTTACAGAACGAGACACACACGTCTCCCTGAAACTCCTGAAGTGTTTCAACGTTTGTGTGCCATATGCATCAGACGTTTAGCCAACGGTCCGTGAGCGTGACATCTGAGGCGGAGACTAAACTTGATGAACTAAAATACCTCAAACTAAAAAAATTATATAGACATATAGATATATTTAATACTAAAAGTAGCACAAAAAAAAAAAAAAATTGATTTGATTTTTTTTATCAAATAATTATAATTAAATAAAAACTGAAAATATCAAAATATGCACAACAAGGATGCATTTATTTGATAAAAACTGTAAAATAATTAATAATATAGTCAAATATTATTTCAATTTTAAATTTTTTTTTTGAATAATTTTAAAATAATGTCAATTATTTAAAGTAATGTATTCCTGTGACAGCAAAGCTGAATATAAAAGCTTTAAGATACTCGGCAAGAGTGCATTAAATTAATAAAAAGTGACAGTAAAGGCATTTATAACGTTACAAAAGATTTCTATTTCAAATAAATGCTGTTCTTTTGAACTTTCTATTCATCTAAAGAATCCTGAAAATAAAATGTATCAAAGTTTCCACAAAAATATTGTGCAGCACAACTGTTTTCAACATTGATAATAATCAGAAATGCTTCTTGAGCAGAAAATCTGCATATTAAAATTATTTCTGAAGATCATGTGACACATGAGTAATGATGCTGAAAATACAGCTGCGCATCACAGAAATAAATTACATTTTACAATATAGTCAAATAGAAAGATGTTATCTTTAATTTTGTAATAATATTAATATAATATATTACTGTATTTTAGATCAAATAAATGCAGCCTTGATGAGCAAAAGAATAAAAAACATAAAAACTCTTATAAACACCCACCTGTGGCACTAGCATACACCACTCGCGCCCGGGGCAGTTTGCTCTGCAAGTCCAGGACTGCTTTACCCATCTTAGTGGAGGTCGCATTTTTAGCCTTATGGCACTCGTCAAACACAATCTGAGGTTAAAGGTCAAGGGTCAACGGCACTGTTACAATACTTGTGTTCATGCATACTAAGAGTTAATTAGTATTTCAGTAACTTGAGGTGCACTGATGAATAACACTGCGCACTATGATTCTACACAGAGGTTAGCCAATCATAACGGAGATCATTTGCATATTGTGTTGTAAATAAGTCTTAAAGGTACAGAAGCAAAAACAACAAGCAATCTTAGAATTTCCAGTAACAACTAGGGGTGTGCGATATTGAAAAAAAAAGATATTTTTGTGGATTTTTTCGAAGACGATATTTTGCAGAGTGTGTTATTGTGCTGATATCTGACTACTGTGGACAGCTGCAGTTTATGATATTCTGATATGAGCTCCGTTCACAGTAGTGATAAAATTAATATTTTCATTTAAGTTTAAATAGATTTTTACCTTTTAATAAAGCAATTTTTTTCTAAAATTACATCTTTTGAGTCAAATTTTTACATTTTACATTAAGATAATACACATTTAGGCTGTTACTAAACAAATGAAACCAGTATCATCAAAATGAATCTGTGTTCACACACTGTTTAATGCAGCTCAGAGGGATTTAACCAGTTACAAATGCATCATTTGACGTTTTAAACATAAAACATTGAATAGTGATATTTAAAATGATTAAAAAAAAATGAAAATAGACTTTAAATGTGAAATTAAATCGCCAGCAGGTGGCAGCACGTCACTGGTAATAAGTGAGTCATTGCGACTGAACCGAATCATTTAAACGATTCATTCATGAACGAATCACTGAGACTCAAAACATCGCTGTGTCTGTTTGGATTTTTTATTTTTTTTGGCAAAATGCAGCAAAAACAGGCAATATGGCGTCTAAAATGTAAGTCTCTTGATATTAGCCTATTATTTATTGAACTGTTGTATAAAATCAATTTATACAACAGTTAATAATTTTTTTATAATTAACTGTTGTATAACGTGCTTATTTTTTAAGAAAAAACTGCACTCTTTATGTGATTTTAATCATATGAAACGTAAATATATACATTTTCTGCCCCATATCTTGAATTTTGCGATCACTCTTAATGCATTTTAATACTGAATCATGCAGTGAAAGAACACGCTCTAAATGTGCTCGTGCACTGATTAACCCCTTCATCACCACGTGTGCACTGTTTAACCCCTTCATCACCACGTGTGCACTGTTTAACGCCCTTCTACCAGTGTGACACTGTTTAACCCCTTCATCACCACGTGTGCACTGTTTAACCCCTTCATCACCACGTGTGCACTGTTTAACCCCTTCATCACCACGTGTGCACTGTTTAACCCCTTCATCACCACACAAGCTAATGTATGCGTGCACTCCATAACGTAGCTGTTTGGTTTTTGCAAAATACTCAATATTGTCAAATTGCACATCGTTAAAACAACAACTACGATATTATTGCAGACGATATATATTGCACACCCCTAGTAACAACCTAAAGTCATTACTTTCTAATAGATGCATGCATGCACAATCTGCAACGCTGGAAGTGAAGGATACAACTCCGTCAAAGTTGGGTTTGCACCAGTCCAGGATCTGTTTGAGTCTGGTGCGGTGCTGCCCGCCGGCCTGGCTCTCTCCAATCAGCGCGGAGTATGTGGCGAATAAAACGCCCTCTGAGGTAGCCGTATCTCCGTATTTAATCTGTGTGAAAGAGGAAAAGCAGACAGACATTTAATGACCCGACAAGAAATAATTAACATGACTGAACCAAAGTATCAGTTTCTACAAACCAGAGCGCAAGAGAGCAAAATAAGATGTTTTCTGTAAAGTAGATTTTTTTATATATATATATATTTTACTAGTTCACACAATTATAAATGTTTCAGATGAAATTTTAAGGAGTAAATGAAAACTTGGCACACAACATATGCTAATGCATTGAGCAGAAAACAGGACATTTATACAAGTAAGCTGCATAAGTGGCTCTTGTGATTGTGATGTTATCATTAGATACTCTCAGATTGGCTGGAGTATTTTAATACTTTATTTGTAAATGTATGGCTACTGTTTAATGGCATCACAAACTTGTCAGCTGAAGCCCTTTGACATAAAATTCACTTGAAGTCCTTCTGAGATTTGAAGTCAATTTAACCATATATTTATAGGTTCAAGGCAGTGTTGTTAACTGAAAACAAAACTAACACTATTAAAAGAAGTCTCGTTAACTGAAAAAAAATTATAATAATAATAATTATATATATATATATTTTTTTTTCAGTTAAAAAAAAACCTGAAAACTTTTTTTTCAGTTTTTTATTTCAGCTATATATATATAATTATATATATATATATATATAGCTGAAATAAAAAAAACAATAAGTAGATAAAAATATAAACAAAAATTTAAAATTACAAATGTTGCAAAAGTATTAAAATGACAAACTAAAACTGAAATAAAAATAAATGAAAGCTAATTAGAAATATTTTAAATATTTAAGAAATACCTTAAATAATAATAAATAAAAAAGCACAAAATTACAAAAACTAAATTAAAATTAAAACTGAAAAATAATATACGATTATAGTTACAGTTATACATAATTATAATTAGAGTTATATAATTAAAGATAATGGTCACATAAAATGCATGCAAACTAATAAAACATTGTTTTTACAATTCTCCTGTATTTTTATCCTGTTATTATTGTAAAAGGTTTTTTTTAAAAGTCTTCATAGTATTAAAATAAACTACATAAAATATTAATAAAATAAAGTATTTTTAGAAAGCGTTCAATTTTGGTTGTAAAAAAAAAAAAAAAAAAAAAGTACATTTTACATTGTTATTATTTAATAAATTATTTGTTTTTCATCAACTCACAAAGTCTATTTAGATCCATCACGTTTGGAAAACCCAGATCTAATACGTACAATACAGATGATAAACGCAGTGACAAGTCAGTTCACAAACCTTATTTAAAGCAAACACAGGGATGGTGGGAGCGTCGATGTCTTTGAGATCTCTCTCAGCATCGTACTTCAGGTCGTTTGACACACTGAACCTAAAACAGAGCAGATTCACAGAAAGAGATTAGATGAACAGTCAGATGAGTTTGACTGAACGTGAGCGTTAGACATGCATGCAGGTGTTTACCACAGCGCTTTCTTCCGTCCCTTTAAGAAATTCTCCAGGATGATTCCGGCCACAGTGCGGCCCTTCCCGACACCGGCTCCGTCTCCGATCAGAAACCCCGCTCGCTGACCGTTCTGAAGAATCACCTCGTGTTGCTGAAGAACATCAGCGCAAAGCAGATTTTATACAATCTAGGGCTGGGCGACTTTTCAGATTTTATGGATTAACTCGAATGTACTGTTTTGCCAAGATTTTATTTTGTAGAAATTGAGAAATCGCGATTTTGAATGGAAATATTCTAGTGTTCCTGTGGCTCAGTGGTTAGAGCATTGTGTTAGCAGCGTCAAAGGTTGTGGGTTCGATTCCCAGGGAACACACATACTGACAAAAAACAATGTATAACCTGAATGCACTGTAAGTCGCTTTGGCTAAATGCATAAATGTAAATATTACCAAACGTTAGAATTAGACACTTTGACAATATGCCAATGAAAACGATCCAACCGCAAGTGATTAAAGCCCCGTTCACGCCAAGAACGATAATTATAAAGATAAGGATATTAGCATGCGTCTGCCGCTTTAAATTCTCAAGCTCGTTATAGCAGGATGGATTCTGATTGGCTGTCATTTTCTGTATCGTTCATCAGCTGGAAAACATCATGACTCCAATGATTCAAGGAACTTTATTGTCATACTAGCTCACATTTTCATGTTATGATACGAAATTAGGACTCAGGTCCCGGTTTAAAAGCAAGAGGAAGTAGTCCAAAGGAGGTGATCCATAATATTACACCTATAATAAGTAAAAGTATTGCACTTAAGGTGGATAAAATGTTTGTAGTGCAGGTCAGTGTGTGTGTGTGTGTGTGGCAGTGATGCAATGATGTCGTTCCTCTGTGCCTTTATCGTTATAGTTGTGGTGTGGACTCTGCTTTTCTTTAATGAATGATTTTTACATCTATATCTTTGTTATGTTTACAGTTATTGTCCTTGGTGTGAACGGGCCTTAACTGCTCACGCGTTACACACTCATATTGCTAAGCACCATTCACACAGAATGAGCTTTTGTGTTGAGAAAGATGCGACGCGGGTGGTGGAATAGGACAAACATGCAAGAAGATGCGAGTGAACTTCTTTTAACTTGAGCACTGTGTATTTACACGGCTGTTTCATGCATGAGACGCGAGTGCAACAGCGTCCATGTTTACATAGAAAAACAATAGAAAAGCAACGCAAGCAAATAAAAATACCTGTAACTACTACGGTGTGTCTGATATTTCATGTTTGCATCACGGTGACAGACTGAAAGCTACTGTTGTTTTTACTGAACATTTATAGTTAATAATAGACAACTGGTGCTATACCTTCAGTCGTTTTGAATTACCTTGACTTCTGAATAAAAAAAACTAAATTTTCCTAAAAGTAAAAAGTTACTTGAATCATGTTGTAGCTGAATTTTCAAGTTGACTAGTTAAAAATCGTAAAAAAAATAAATAAAATGTGCCATATCGCCCAGCGCTAATACACTGAAGGTGCGTTCACACCAGATGCGAATGAAGCGTTACGCGCAAATGATTTAGCTGCATGTTAAGTCGAACTAGCAAAAGGCGCGATAGAACAATCAATGCAAAGGCGCTATTCGCAGCGAATGAGGTGGCGAGACATTGAGCATTTGGGGCGTTTGACGCGCTATTCGGGTGAGTTGAAAAATTTGAACTTTGGCGGATATTCGCGCCGCGTTAACCAATCAGGAGCTTGCTCTAGCAGTGACGTGATTACGAGCGGAGGCAGAAAATCCGAAACAACAATGGAGGACAAGTTAATCGTGGTTGTATGTGGGTACCCGGAGCTGTACGATACTACTTCGTACTTTTACAAAAACAGGAATACATTTTGCAACGAGACTGGAGCTGCCTGCAGAAGCCCCTCCCATGACGCGAATTCGCGTCTGTTGTGTAGTGAATTTCACGCGCGAATGAAGCGAGTAAACTTAAAATGCTCAAGCATCCAACTACACTTCATTCTCGTCTGGTGTGAACGCACCGTAACACTAAACTCATCTGTGAGAGGAAAGAGACGAGCAGAGAGAGCAAGAGTACCTGGCAGGCGTAGATGATGGCCTCCAGCTGCAGGGCAGACAGCCGGCCGGAGTTAATGCTGCTGTCTGGGATGGACAGTGTGTAGGTGACGTCAGGAGGAGGAACGCTGGACAGTGTGTTGGTCTCCACCACGATATCAGGATGAGAGATTCCTATAGTGGCTGCACACGTGTGAACAGAGCATTTATTTGCCACGGAAGCACCACAAACTGTAAAATCAAGTTGAGTTTGTGTTGTACGAGGAATGGGTGGCATTATTTTTATTACATTTAAATAAAAAAAATGTAAGACCTCAGCAAATAAAATTAATAACACATGTCAGAGGTGCCTACATTTTTACTACGAAGGGCTGAAAGTAAATCTTGCATTATATCAAACTATATATTTTTACATTTAATTAACTTATCATCTCTTCATTTAAATAAAAAAATTAAACACCAGCATGCCCCCCCCCATATACGGTGGGCCAAATAAAATCATACATCCTTACAGAACAAACCCATACAACCTCAAAATAAATCATATATATCAGATTATTTTAATTAATTAGACAGTATGGGACACACATTAAATAAGGAATTAATAATAACAATATATTAATAACCAGGGGGGGGGAAAATGTATGCATAATTTATGACTTTTAATTATAAACTAGTCCAAAACACACATGGACTCTTATTTTGAAATGTTTGTGTTGCTACTTCCAGCGGTTCATACTAGGGATGGGCATTTTAAGCAAAAGTAATATTCGATAATCGCTGGGTATTATTCGATTACTATTCGAAAATCGCTCCCCTCCCACGCATGCACACGCCCACCCACCCACGCGCACAAACACACACGCGCACACACACACACACACACACACAGAGAGAGAGGGGGAGAGAGACCATCCAGGCTTTCAATCTGTATGATAAACTGTTTAATTAATTAGAGAATAGTCTATCTTAACCCAAGAAAATGAATGGTTGTAAAGTATGAGTGCTGAAACATATTAATATAACTTAACCTAATAACGGCATTTATTAACAGAACAGGCCGTCCTTTATCAACTGCTCATAAGGCTAGGACATTTCTATTAAAAAGAAAATCTTAAATCTGATTAATGCATCAATGAATATTAAGCGTAAAACATATTGCGCGCTAAACAGAATATCATTCTTAAAACATATTTCGCGCTAAATCATATTGTGAACCGCCTGAATGACGGCACTTATTATGGGCACATTAATTTTAACGTCTGTCTTCATAACAATAACCTATTTCATATATAAACATATATTACATGAACATGTTCACATGCTCGGGAAGAAGACGGGAGTGTTGTTCACAATTAGTTCGGTGAACTTTGAATTGAAACAAGGGAACGAATATAGAGCAGAATATATTCTCAGAATTCCCCGCCTGAGTCTGAGCCCGTCTCTCTCTCTCTCTCTCTCTCTCTCCTCTGTCTCTCTCTCTCTCTCTCTCTCTCGCTCTCTCTCTCTCTCTCTCTCTCTCCTCTGTCTCTCTCTCTCTCTCTCTCTCTCTCTAGCTGAGCCATTTAAATTGTTCAGTTTTGGTTTTTAATAGCAAATTGGTCATTATTTTGTTTCCTTTCTTTATTAATTTAATTTAGATATATGATTGGAACATCTTATTTTTGTTAAATTCAAGTTTTTGTTTTTTTAAATACCAAGCGGCCAGCGCACGTTTGATCAGTTTATCCTTCTCAAATAAATAACTAAATAATTAACGTCATAATATTTTAAGAATAAAGTCAAAATTACGATCATAAAATCATGTTACATTGCCTGAAGTTAAAGTTAAAATTACACCTGTATACTCTGCCAAAATAATAATAATAAGTGTGGCATCCAACCTGTAATTCTTCACATTTAACACGAAAAACAACACAAATATTTTGCATATAAATATAATATCAACCAGTGGAATATTACGTTATTATTTCAGCAAAAAACGAATAATTTGAATGCAGGGAGCTCGTCACGGCTTCATTAATGGGAAACAGCACGTGAATGCGGCAGAGAAGCGCTCTGTGGAATGCATCGTTTTGTTAACTTTGGTTTATTATTTTGAGTTGTTTGGGACGCTGTAACAAACGGCCCTCTCGCAATATAATGCTTAACATCTATTGATCACGCAATCAGCCTGCACGTATCAGAAGTTCCGTTCTCTAGCATGGTTAGCGCTCACACTATAGTGTGTGTATATGTATTGTGTACACACTATGTATGTGTGCCGCGCCCGAGTGCCGACAGTGCAGTTTGTGTTCAAGCACGCATGCTCTAAAATAAATCTGTGCATCTGTACTCCAGTATATAAATTCAATATAGATTAATTATTGCTAAAGTTACTTGCCAAGAGGGGTAGTTTGACATACTTCATGTATTTGCCCGTTCAGGCGTCTCGCGGTGTCAGAGACGCGCGGCTGTCGTTGCTCGCGCTGTTCACACAGAACAGAACACAACGCGCATGTACTGAAAGGAGTTGTCTTTCGCGCCCAAATGCTTTTTAATCGCTTACATTTTTAAACAAACAAGGCATAAAAACGCATGCAAATGATACAATTTAGTAACCACCTGCAGTGGCCCGATCTGGCAAGTGACAAATCCGAGCGTCCTTCACGCCATCGTACAGTCTTTATTGTCAAGCCCTGGTACACCTTTAGAAAATAATCGCACAACCTAATCGATATTCTATAATTAAATAGAATATTCGAATATTCGAAAATCGTGACCCATCCCTAGTTCATACTATATCATAATTACTGTTATTCCATTTCTAAATTTAAGCACTCTTAAAATGATACATTTGAGCAGTTGCGGCTGGTCAATAGGGGGCGCGGGGGCGCCCCCCCCCCCCCTTCAAGTTAGCCCCCTTTAACATGTTAACAATAAGTTAAAAATATATTGCAAATATTAACTAAATAAAATCATTTAGTCATAGTATTCTACTGTTAGTTATATTATAATTGATTGAAAATCTAAAAATCTAAACTATATTTCTTTCATATTCGTGTGCGGGGCGCCGGACTAATGAGTGTGTATGTAGGTACACAAACTTTTCAAAAGCATGTGATTTGAGGCTAAGCTCTAATTGGCTTGTTTGAAATTGTCCTTGGGGCGCAGGCTCCTCCCACTTTTGTTGTTAGAGCGAATCAATATTGTTTTTATATGTTTGGCCTCCTGTGATTGGACCGTTCTCAACGACTCTCGTTCCACTCAGCAGCAGCTCGTCAGTTGACAGACAGGAACTAATTAATGTGGAAGCAAGCGCAATATCTCCAGATGAAAGAACATTTGGTTTATCTTTACACAAATACCCGCACCAGCCGCCACTGCATTCGAGAAAACTAAATGTAAGACTTTTTAAGCACTTGCAAGGATACTGCACTCTCTACAACATGTTATAACCGTGATATAAAAATACATATTTGACACTCATGAGCTGTAGATGAATATAACACAGCATGTCTATTTACATTTGGATGGCTTGTATTCGGCGTATGTGTCCGCGTGCCCCAACTCCTCCGTCTCTTCCTCATCTGCCTCCTCCTCTTCCTCTAGTGGCGGCGGCGGAGGAGCAGCAGCCTGTGGAAATGAAGGAATGAAGGGGAAGAAAACAAAAGATGATGAAATGTAGTGAAACAGAGGACAGAGTTGTTAGAGAGAAAAGGAGAGGATCTACCTTAAATCCTGCGACTGATGCAGACAGGAGAGCGCTAAAATCATCCAACCTACCAGGAAACGCACTCAGGTTCTGCTGAAGAACACGGATACAGAGATGTTGAACACTTACACAAGAGAAATAAGACTCTACATGCTAATATTATTATGACCACACGTATAAACTTTACTGGTGATGAGTATTAAAGGGATAGTTCATCATTTACTCAACCTCAAGTTCAAACTGTATGACTTCTGTTGAACACAAAAGAAGATATTATGAAGAATGTTGGTAACCAAACAGTTGATGGCACCCATTGACTTCCATAGCATGGAAGAAAAAAATACCATGCAAGCCAATGGCTGCTGTTTTGGAACAACTTGAGGGTAAGGGTTGTTATTTTTGGATGAACTACCCCAAAGACAAAAAAACAATAAAAAAACAAGGACAACAACAATAATATTATTATAATTAAATAGATATATTTTATTTCATTATTTAAATTATAAAATATTAATATTATAATACAAAGACATAAATATAAAGACTGTACTGTAAAATATATTTTTTGTAATTATTATTATTACTATATCGTAACAGAAAATTACTAATATTTATTGGATGTATAAATATCTTTGCTTTCAAAATTTAAATCATAGAGCTTCTATTTAGGATTTTTTTTATGCAATTAAACTGAGTCATACTTTTCATGTTAGAAAATGGGGGGGGGGGGTCACATCAATGTCCCCTATTAAACTGGAAATATATATAAAATAAAAAAGCTTAAAAGATTGACTTGCTCAGGGCTCTACATTAAATACAGAGTACTGAACATTGATCCGTTTACCTGCACACCAATACACTGATGAATACTAAACATCAGCTAATTAAAATAACCCAATTTATCAATTTACATGGAAACCAATAACCTTGCATTGCCAGAAACCTGCATTTACAGGTGTTTCTCTAACAGTGACATTAAAATGTGATCATTAGTGTATCTGATTCCAAGTATTGCATTTGTTTTGTGAGTTGGGATGTTAAATAAAGCATTAAAAACCATGAAGTATTTCAAAATCTCATCAGAAAAGAAGCTTACGCAAAGCCGCATGTCCATGTTTAGTGATTAAACACATTAATGCACCTTTAAAGTAGCTTGCACAGAAAAAGCTCTTAGTACTATAGCAAACTGACCCGAAGGTTAAGAAATAAAGTTTGCAGCAATATCTTGCCATTTTGACAGAGCAAATGTATACAGTAAACTTCGAGTCAGGCTTGAGCTACAGAGTCAGAATCCTTCAATAATCGAATGAAAGCTTCTTCTAGAGACTGTAATCTCCTATTTGCAGACATTACGGCCTCTACCGGATGGATCTTACAAATCTGCACTATAAAAATGATCTCTGGCTGTCAAAAGACTATGAAATTGCTTTGTATTATTCTAGTTTAGACTCATATTGTCATCTTACGGTTGCAATTTCTAAGACTTCTCCTTCGAGAGTGGAATATAAGAATACATTTTTATAATTTAGAGTCACAGTGTACGATATATATTCCTTTCCCATACTGTGAAATGATTGCAATGGCTGGATGTGTTTCAATCTGCTGTAAGGATGCTTTCCTGTCACGTATGACACACAAAGGTGTTCACATGCTGGCCGAAATCAGGGTAATCTGCAAAAAGCTGGATCATTTGGATTACGTTTAAGCTGCTTACGCCAATACAGGAAAATCGTTTAACATCTTTACGTGATCATGAGCTTTGTTGGCTTATTAAGCATAACAGGTTTATAAGTGTGCATGCAAACATCTGTGGCACCATTGAAAACGGTAAACATCTGAGAGAAAACAGTGCATGAATACCTGTCTCTGACTGTGTCCAGGTATATCCCAGTGCATGGGTGCCGCAGGGCCCTCGGTGGATAACTGTGGCAGGCTATCGACGGAAAATCCTGAAGGGTCTGGATACTCCAACAGAGAATCAGATGGCGAGGAGAACAGCGATTGGTTGGACAGCTCATCTATGCACGGCAGATCCTAAAAATAACCACAGAAACATGTTCAGAAGTTGACACTTCAGTCACTAATATCACTGTACTGAAATACACACAGCAGTTTTAGTCAAGACACATTTTGTGTCTAAATGTGTATTTATTTATACAATACATCAGAGGAAAACATTTTATAATGTATTGTTAACCAGGGTTATTTTAAATACCTAAAACTAAAACATACATATTTTTTGATCCTTGAAATAAATAAAAGAATTACTGAAATGAAATAAAACATAAAATAAACAAACTTTAAACTTTTTCAATTTCTGCAAAGGCACTATTTATCATCTTCATTTAGATTAACTTGAAATACTAAAATAGAAATTAATTCATAAAATCTATATAGAGACATTAAAAAAAACTAAAACATACATATTTTTTGATCCTTGAAATAAATAAAAGAATTACTGAAATGAAATAAAACAAACAAACTTTAAACGCATTTCATTTCTGCTAGTTGCAAAGGCAATATTTATCATCTTCATTTAGTTTAACATGAAATACTAAAATAACTAAAATAGAAATTAATTCATAAAATCTATATAGAGACATTAAAAACAACTAAAACGAATAAAAATGACAAAAACAAGAAAATTAGTAAAACTTTAACTAAAATTACAATGAAAACTGAAAATCTAAAAATTTTAATAATGCAAAATATTACAAAAAAAACTAAAATAACTTTAAAAAAAAAAAACTATTTTCCCTATGCAATTAGAATAAATGGGGTCAAAAAAAACAAAAACAGTCATATGGGTTTGACATGAGGGTGAGTAAATGACAATTCCATTAAAAGCTGTGATACTCAGGACTGGAGTTCATAAAATCATCTGATATATGATTTGCGAACTGCGGTTTGTTTTTCACAGCAGCTGTGAACTCAACACATTACTTCAGACATGGCCAATGTCCAAAAACATTCCCTGTCAATCTGTCAAGAGATGGTACTCCTGATCACACTTGAGGAGATAGCCTCCTGTTATTCCTGCGAGAGATGAAATATTGAGATATACACACACCGATATTTAAAACGAAGCCACGCATCTATGCTTAGGTGTTAAATGCAAATGTTTAATTCCCTTCTAAAGTAGCTAGCAAAGAATATTTTTACCAATAATAGTAATCTTTAAATAATCACTCAATAATAATCTTTCAGTGACAGTAGAAAGATATAAGGATTGTATATCAACCCAACTATTATGAATCAACCAACTTATTAATCATTAAATTATATTATTTAAAATATCATGATCTGGTTGATTTCAAACTTGCACATATAAGCATGAAGCACATAATACATATGACATAACTAGCCAAATGTATTCAGAGGCTGTTTGAATACAATAATAATTATTGAATAAATAGAGAGACAAGTCTGTATAAACTCAGTGCATAGGGCAAGGAAAAACATATTTACAAATAAAAATATTTTAAAAACACATATCTGTCAATGGGGTGAAATAACTGTAATAATGAATTAAAAGTATGTAGTTTACTTTGCAAATGTAATTTTTTTAATGTGGTTATAAATATATGACTCAAAATTACTAATGTGTACAAATACTTGAATTTATTTTTAGTAAATTTTTGTGTGTGTGTGTGTGTGTGTGTGTGTGTGTTGTACAGATTAAATTTAGTAGTGGAAGTGACACTTATGAAAAAGGGTAGGTAAAATATGCAAAGTATTCAGCTTACACTTTTGGGTTAATATGCCAAATTATGCATACTCATGGAATTAAATACAAAATCTTGATGATGATGATTCTGAGAGTGCAACCCTCAATTATACAGTAAACTTCAGGCATAAGCTACAGAACAGCTGGAGTCTGTCACAAACCCAGAATCCTTCAACAATCCCATGAAAGCCCATCCCAGATCCTGTAATCTCCAATTCGCAGATGTTACAGCCTCTTAAAAGTGCTTTACTGGATGGATCTCTCAATTTCAAGCTATAAAACTGTTCTGAAGCTCTCAATAGATGATGAAATTGCTTGTATTATTCTGGAAACTACTCCGTTTCCAACAGCAAGACGTCCAGTTGTGTAATTTTTCCATTTGCTAGAGTGAAACGTGTTAACGGAGGTAAAGCAGGGTCGGGACTGAATGACGGGACAATAGCAGTAAATTCTGTTGGACAGGAAGGAATGAGGATCAGGGCACGAGGAGCGAGGTCAGAAATGTCCAAACACAGGAACTCATATCTGCAGAACAAGATGCTGAAATACAGGAAGTACACTCACAGCAGTAGCTGGATCACACACTGTGTCTTTATCATCCTAACTCACATCACAACAGCTCAAGACTTTCTGCATTGGAAGGGAAGCTGCAAATCACCTCATAGAGTTTACTAATGAGAAACCAATCAGCTGTGAACTCAATGAATGAATGATGCATTTATATAGCTTTATTGTGTATTGTTGTACACCCAAAGTGCTTTACAATGCGCTCACCACACACCAGCTACAGGTGGAGAGGAGAGAGAGTCATAGAGACAATCAAGTGTATGCTCACCACACACCAGCTACAGGTGGAGAGGAGAGAGAGTCATAGAGACAATCAAGTGTAGCGCTCACCACACACCAGCTACAGGTGGAGAGAGAGAGAGTCATAGAGCCAATCAAGTGTATGCACTCACCACACACCAGCTACAGGTGGAGAGGAGAGAGAGTCATAGAGACAATCAAGTGTATGCACTCACCACACACCAGCTACAGGTGGAGAGGAGAGAGAGTCATAGAGACAATCAAGTGTATAGCTCACCACACACCAGCTACAGGTGGAGAGAGAGAGTCATAGAGCCAATCAAGTGTATGCGCTCACCACACACCAGCTACAGGTGGAGAGGAGAGAGAGTCATAGAGACAATCAAGTGTATGCGCTCACCACACACCAGCTACAGGTGAGAGGAGAGAGAGTCATAGAGACAATCAAGTGTATGCTCTCACCACACACCAGCTACAGGTGGAGAGAAGAGAGAGTCATAGAGCCAATCAAGTGTATGCGCTCACCACACACCAGCTACAGGTGGAGAGAGAGAGAGACATAGAGCCAATCAAGTGTACGCGCTCACCACACACCAGCTACAGGTGGAGAGGAGAGAGAGTCATAGAGACAATCAAGTGTATGCGCTCACCACACACCAGCTACAGGTGGAGAGAGAGAGAGTCATAGAGCCAATCAAGTGTATGCGCTCACCACACACCAGTACAGGTGGAGAGGAGAGAGTTCATAGAGACAATCGAGTGTACGCTCACCACACACCAGCTACAGGTGGAGAGAGAGAGTCATAGAGACAATCAAGTGTACCGTCACCACACACCAGCTACAGGTGGAGAGAGAGAGTCATAGAGACAATCGAGTGTATGCCTCACCACACACCAGTACAGGTGGAGAAGCAGAGAGAGACATAGAGACAATCAAAGTTACCGCTCACCACACACCAGCTACAGGTGGAGAGAGAGAGAGTCATAGAGCAATCAAGTGTATGCATCTCACCACACACCAGATACAGGTGGAGATGAGAGAAGTCATAGAGACAATCAAGTGTATGCCTCACCACACACCAGCTACAGGTGGAGAGGAGAGAGAGTCATAGAGACAATCAAGTGTATGCACTCACCACACACCAGCTACAGGTGGAGAGGAGAGAGAGTCATAGAGACAATCAAGTGAATACGCTCACCATACACCAGCTACAGGTGGAGAGAGTCATAGAGCCAATCAAGTGTATGCGCTCACCACACACCAGCTACAGGTGGAGAGGAGAGAGAGTCATAGAGACAATCAAGTGTATGCGCTCACCACACACCAGCTACAGGTGTAGAGGAGAGAGAGACATAGAGCCAATCAAGTGTATGCTCTCACCACACACCAGCTACAGGTGGAGAGAAGAGAGAGTCATAGAGACAATCAAGTGTATGCGCTCACCACACACCAGCTACAGGTGGAGAGGAGAGAGAGTCATAGAGACAATCAAGTGTATGCGCTCACCACACACCAGCTACAGGTGGAGAGGAGAGAGAGTCATAGAGACAATCAAGTGTATACGCTCACCACACACCAGCTACAGGTGGAGAGGAGAGAGAGTCTAATGGCGCTTTTCCACTGCATGGTACGGCACGGTACGGTACGGTACGGTTCACTTTTGGGGGGTTTTCCACTGGGTACTGTACCTGGTACCTGATACTTTTTTAGTACCACTTCGGTCGAGGTTCCATGCGAGCCGGTACCGTTACCAAAACGTGACGTGTAAACTCTGCTGATCACTGATTGGCCTGAGAAAATCGTCATTACTGCGTCACTGAACTTGCGACGCGAGACACTCCTCTAAAGTCCTACCCGCTAGATTTAAACCAGCACAGCCAGCGAAGGATCGGACGCAACTTCTGTTTAAACAAACGCACATTTTTGCATCAACCACAAAATAGCAGTGTTGTTGTCTGTTGAGGAAGTACAGACGTTCCTCTCGTTGATAGCCGAGGAGCGGATCCAGCGAGAGCTTGATGGCGCGACGCCGAAGGAAAAAGCCTTATGTATAAAGTTACTTTTGAACTTGCTATATTTACAGAGTATGTTTTCTGTTTATATTTTTACCTCTGTATCTGTGTTTTGCTTCAATTAAAAACAATCTGATCGAATAAGTGTACCTCCAGACTATATTAAATATGTATCATTGTATGAGCACGTAATGAACCTCTTGAAAAAGACAAATGATTAATGCCGCGATTATAAAAACCATCACATAAATAAAAAAAACAAGGGATACATTGTACATTTTGAAATATTCAAAAGTTTATTGATAATTCACTTTACAGAACACGCTGCATGAATAGTTAACTAATCAAGTAACGCAGCACACCTGCACGAACATCCCTGCTCTCCTCATCTACAGCCCGTGTCACTGTCACCACAGTCTCTACTGCTGGGGGTAAATCACAAGCGTTCTCATAGACCTCTCCATTGCTGTTAAAAACATCCACATGCCGAGAATGAAGAACACTATTCCGTCTCCTTTCTTTGTTGTGAGTTTGTTTGTGGCGCGTTTACGGTGATGTCACGGCAGTAGAGGCGGCGCAATTATAACGACGCGTGAATAATCCCGCCCACTCTATAGCGGTAATAAACTGCGGTGGAAATGCAACCGACCCGAACTGAGCCGTACCGTACCGTACCGAGCCGTGCCGAACCGTACCGTACCATGCAGTGGAAAAGCGCCAATAGAGACAATCAAGTGTATACGCTCACCACACACCAGCTACAGGTGGAGAGGAGAGAGAGTCATAGAGACAATCAAGTGTATACGCTCACCACACACCAGCTACAGGTGGAGAGGAGAGAGAGACATAGAGACAATCAAGTGTATGCTCTCACCACACACCAGCTACAGGTGGAGAGGAGAGAGAGTCATAGAGACAATCAAGTGTATACGCTCACCACACACCAGCTACAGGTGGAGAGGAGAGAGAGTCATAGAGACAATCAAGTGTATACGCTCACCATACACCAGCTACAGGTGGAGAGGAGAGAGAGTCATAGAGACAATCAAGTGTATGCGCTCACCACACACCAGCTACAGGTGGAGAGGAGAGAGAGTCATAGAGCCAATCAAGTGTATGCGCTCACCACACACCAGCTACAGGTGGAGAGGAGAGAGAGTCATAGAGCCAATCAAGTGTATGCGCTCACCACACACCAGCTACAGGTGGAGAGGAGAGAGAGTCATAGAGACAATCAAGTGGATGGGGATTATTAGGAGGTCATGATTGACAAGGCCCAGTGGGGGGAATTTGGCCAGGACACCGGGGTTACACCCCTACTCTTCACGAGAAGTGCCATGGGATTTTTAATGACCACAGAGAGTCAGGACCTCGGTTTAACGTCTCATCCGAAAG
Source organism: Schizopygopsis pylzovi (assembly GCA_027422435.1). Lineage (NCBI taxonomy): Eukaryota > Metazoa > Chordata > Actinopteri > Cypriniformes > Cyprinidae > Schizopygopsis > Schizopygopsis pylzovi. The sequence continues at coordinate 1,754,505 of CM049826.1, read as the reverse complement.
ACGGATCCTACAGTATTTTCAATGCAAACACATTAGTATAAAAACTCCCTTTGCATGGGCTTTTTCAGAAACACATGATTATTCAAAAACACCACAATCTGACTTTGATATAATAATCAGAAGTTATTTAAATAAAAAATAAAATGATAAATGTACGATATTTGTCAATATGTTATAACTTTGTTCTATTATGAATAAAATACCAGTTTATGAGACAAACAGTTTCTGTTTGTAATTTACATTTTTCTCAGCCTTACAACTTTTTTGAAATTTGATGTGGTTGTAAACACACGCACCCACGCACGCACATTTAAAAATCACATGAATGTAAAAACCACATCAGCTTCGACCAAACAACACAAAGCACCGTTATAGCACCAAATATGTTCAAAGGTGTCAAAATCATCCATATGCTTATAATAATTAAAATCAGTCAATATCCTCGCTTGTACCATATTTGAAAATACAACAATTACATTCTGTTCTGTTCAGAAGAGAGAAAGAAAGATTGACTGATTTTACAACCACAGCCAACAGATATAACCAAAACTGTACCTTTAGCAAGGGCCGTCCTATCTTAGAGTATGAAACTACAGCGTTGGCATCCAACTGAGTGCCAGAAAGACTGAGAAAAGCATGAGCTTAACTGATGCACGGACAAATTCACTTAAACACTGCACCAACCCATGAGGGTTTGACCTGCGCCACGCGTGGTGAAAGATACACTAAAATACACCCTTCCAACGGGTAACATTGACTCACTGAAACACACGGTGCACAATCCAGCGTGTGTTTGCTCTGGGGTGTGGTGGTCTTCGTCAGGAAATTATGCTTTTGTGTTCATATTTACTGGCAGCCGAGACAAATTTTACCACATGTGCTTTAATAAGTGTTAGCAGCTGTGTGTGGCTTCTGATAGTATTCAAATAGTTCAGTGTTAGTTATGCGGATAAGATATGTACAAAGATGACTTGAACAATCAAAGATAAAGCAGGAAACTTTTAGCTGGCAAACCTAAATAGCTTCCATGTCCTCATGCACAGAGAGCATTAACTCTTTCCTTCATATAAATCACTTTCAATGTGTCACAGAGTGATGGGAGAATGGAGAATACACTGCAGTGAATACTATAAATCTTACTGTTTCTAATAAGATAAAAACAGTGCACAGCATGCAACGCTAGCCATTTCAAACTAGGGTTTTTATAGTTAAAAAACATGTTTCATTAAATAAAATAAACATTAACTTACTTCTGAAAATTATTTTATTTCAGCAAGTTGCAAAGATTCTCATTTATGTAGTTTAGTGTTACTGTGCTAAAAACTAAAGCTGATATTAGAATCAATAAAAAACTAACTAATGAAAACGACAAAAACAATCACTAACATTTCAAACGTAAAATGAAAACAAAATATAAACCTAATTCAAACTATAATATTAGCTCAATGATACTAAAATAACAACAGTATGCAACATTTATGTAATGTCACATGATCTGTTTGCAAAATATATATATATATTTGTTTTATTTTTTGATCCAATCATGATTCATGAAAGAGCCCTTGTTTGATTTCACTTTCAGTTCAGTTCATTCATTACACAAATAGCATTCTGTGGCGGCGCTGAACTGAAAGTCTCATTAATGTGTTTGCATTAATACCACAGCTTCATCATCATAACTGAACACTTTGCTTTCACTGCACGGATCAACGGCTCTGGTGAGTTCAACCTCGAGCAGCACTACAGCGAAAGAGCCGGGATCTGCTCTTACCTGGGAGAAATCTCCGGTCCGCACAAGGTCATGAAAGTCTAAGTCAGGCAGGTCCAGAGTCACAGAGGACGGGTTTGGCTGGAGCTGCCTGAGAAATCAGAGGAGAGAGATCAGGACAATCACACAGAGCAGAATGTCTTCAAATATACTAGAATACAGATCAATGCTGAATGTTTTAGGGGTGTACCGATACAGGTATTCATTCTGAAACACTTCTGTACCTTAATTTAAAACCTCAAGTTTTGTATATCTTCATTTAATGGATCAATAATGATTCTTAAATCACAATATCGATATTTTAGTCTATGCTGTTTCAGTTGATGAGTGAATAAAACTTCACTAGACATTAAAATACTGTGGAAGTGGTAGTTTTTGATAATGTATATGTGGTTTTCTTGTATAATTGTGTAAAACTAGTTAATAAAGCAAATAAATCTCCCGTCCAATAATCACAATTGTTACTTTCGATAAGAAACAAATGGTCATCTTTGGTCCATTTTATCAGGAAATACAAACAATAAATGCTGTTTTGTGTTGATTATTAGGTCTAATAATAAATAGCAATTTAATTGTATAGTTTGTGTTAATTGGAACATGTAATATTATTATAATGTGCAAGTAATAGGGTTTCCTATATAGTTACAGCATTAGCTGAGATAGTTTTTTTCTAAGAAAATTATGATTATAATTGAATTTATTTAAAGACAGAGACACAATGTGATCAGTAAACCACTGTTTAATACAAAAGAAAACAAATAAGCAATTTAATGTGTAGTTTTTTCCCCTTCTGTACTGAAAATGTACCAAATCGTAATTTGAAAACCAAGAAAGCATCATTTTTATGTAACATTTCACCTCTAGAATATTTCAAATCAGATCACTGATATATGAATCATCAGCTTTGTATTTTTAAATACATAATGGATAAGTATAATCAACTAACTCATGCTAAAGTGCATAATCTGCATATGTCACATGTTCAATACATCAGCATGCATCACAATATTATAACTGAATTGCAGTAAAGACATTAGAGAATATAAAATTCACCTAAATACATCTATTTTACGAATGCATATTACTGTGAATAATTAATCCATGAATGTCTTTTAATTTAAATATTTTGTCTCTTGTAATGTTTAATCAAATCATCATAACTGGATCTTCCAGTGAAAACATCAGGATGTTCATTTTGCATGCAGTCAGCGAGGAGTAAAACACTGTTGATTATTTATTGTCAATACGTTATTATTGCTGTATATAATGCATAATTCATTATATACATAATGCATGCTCATTGAGAGGAAAAGACACCGTGTGTGCGACTCACCTCCCAGATTGCATAGGATAGTGCTGATTATATTGAGTTTGCTGTGGGTACGTCCATGAGCTCGACGGATACAGCTGACTCTGGAGAAACAGGAAACAAACAGCACATTTGACACAGGAAGTGGCCCTTTGAAAACACTGTTCAGCAGAGATATTGCCCACCAACCCAAATATTTACTGGCAGTGCTGATGATCTAGTGACTCATCTTAACACAGTGAGACCCGACACAAACCGTGCACGTACAGAGTGAAGACCAACAGAGAAACCACCATAAACCAGGTGACGTGAGGCGACTGTTTCTAGAGAGATGATTACCATCGGCTACCAAAGCACTCCAGATCTGTC
>CM049826.1:1743559-1746059 GCA_027422435.1 Schizopygopsis pylzovi | reverse complement strand
TCAGCTGATTTCTCAAATGGATTTTCCTCCAGAGATCAGTGTTTTAATTCTGTCTCTGACAGCACCGTTTATTCTCTACACGATCAACCATGTGTCCTTCTTACAAGAGTAAGTTCCCCTCTTCTGTCTTTATGTTCCTGTGTGGCTCAGTGGTAGAGCATTGCGTTAGCAGCGCAAAAGGTTGTGGGTTCGATTCCCAGGGAACACACATACTAATGAAAATGTATAACCTGAATGCACTGTAAGTCGCTTTGGATAAAAGCGTCTGCTAAATGCATGAATGTAAATGTACTATGATGCATGTGGAAGAACATTGACATGAAACAATGCTGAATAGATTCTGTTTTATGTTCAGAAGTGTGTCTTTGAAGGGTTTTAATGACCTGATTTGTCCAAGAGAGTCATGCTGAGGTGATCTGATCAGTGAGAGGACATTGCTTCACAGGTTTTATTGATGAATCTCATGATGAAAGATGTCAAGAACATTTTGTCAGTCAGATTTTTAGCATTGCGAAATGATTTCATGATAAATTAAATACCTCATAATAATGATACTATATATATATAAAAGTTCTTGTTTATTCATATTAACATGTTATGCAAATATTCATATTTAAATAATAAATATATTCTATTTATTTAAACATATGAAGAGTTTATTTGCAAAAACACGATAACTAATAATTTTTTAAGTAATTTTTTTACCATGTCAAAATAACCTCGACTGCAGTTTGATTGAGATTCATTGGAATATACAATGAAAAAAATATGATTTCTGAGAATTGGAATGCACGATTAAAAAATATGATTTCTGAGAATTGGAATGCACGATTAAAAAATATGATTTCTGAGAATTGGAATGCACAATTAGAAAATATGATTTCTGAGATTGAATGTGTTGTTTTAAATTGAATCTCTTGCATAACATGTTAATATGAATAAACAATAACTTTTATATATATATATATAGTATAATTATTATGAGGGTGAAACTGTATTTAATTTATCATGAAATAATTTCGCAATGCAAAAAATCTTTCATTTTTCATCTTTTTTATGTTGATTTGAATTTAAAAAATATATTGCAGCATTTTTTGCTGTACTTCAGTGAAATTGATTGTATTATAGGCATAAGAATTAAATGGAAATGAACTGACAATAACGAGGATAACATATTGTTCTAAAATTGACTTTATTTTTATTATGCAAATTATAACTTTTTTAAGAAATGTGCCTCTAATAATCTCATTTACACACTTGTACTACAGCCTTATTCTTATTTAATACAGAAAAATGTCTATTTAAATTTTTCATTATTTACACATCATGCAAATAATTTTTAATAATATTAAATATGTTATATTTATTAAATATGTTCAGATTTATTATATTAAATATGCTGTACTTTTAATTCATGCTGATTTTAATTTAGAAAATGTTTCGCAACATTTTTAGTGTAATAAAAAAAATTATTATTATTACATATATGACTATTTTAGAGTCGTTAGTTTAGATAGAAAATCAACTTTGACAATAATGAGAATTACATATGGTGCTAAAATTGCTTCATTTTCTTTATGCAAATTATAACTTCTAATTGTTCACTTTAGTTTTGGGCATGAATTATGACTGGGATAAGTTTCCGTAAGATTTCATTTATTATTGATTATGTGAGATCAAACCAAGCCTCTGATAATCTCATTTACACAGCAGAACTACAGCTTTATTCTTCATTAATACAAAAAAGATGTATTATTTAAATAGTAAATTATTTACAAAGCATGCACATATATTATATGTCTATATTAAATAAATATGTATTCATATTTATTATGTTGAATAGTTTTTACTGGTTTTAATTTAAACAAATGCATTGCAGCATTTTTAATATAATGCAATGAATTCAACTGTATTAGAGTCATAAGGATTTAATGTAAATACAATGTTACAATAATGACAGTTACATATAGACTTTCTTTTCTTTATGCAAGTTACAACTCTTTTTCTCAGATGTTTTGCAGGTGAAGAATGATGTGGATAGGTTTTGTGAGATTGAGTTAATCACTCTGATAACCTCGTTTGCATGCTTGCTCTATGAATGAAATGGCAGGTGTTTTCTCGTTCAGTCCACAGGTTATACTGGCTACAGGCATCGCAGTCCTTACAACGATATTCCTCCTGGCAAACCTCAGCGTCAAGAGCAGAAAATCCACCGACCCGCTCTTCTACGGTAAGACCAATACTGACAGATACACTGTAATGCCCTGTATGAAAGAAAACCACTAATGAGATCTCTTTAATATCTTAATTATGTGCTCCAGACACACTGGGGAACATGCTGTACAAATGATTTAAACAATTGTAAATTAAGACAGGTTAGTTTTTCAGTGTGTCTGCGACACATTTTAATTCTGTGTAACTGTTTGTGAAATTTACTCGCAATTTCTGAGTGAAAATGTTTTTTTTTTTTTACGTATAAACAATTTTCACTCAAGTTCAA
>CM049826.1:1708559-1741059 GCA_027422435.1 Schizopygopsis pylzovi | reverse complement strand
GCATCAAATACTTTTGGGAAGTTGAAGTATTGTGAAATATTATAACAGTTCAAAACAACTGTGTTCCTTGTGAATGTTTTGTAAAATATCATTTATTTGAGCTGTATTTTCAGCATCATTACTTCAGTCTTCAGTGACACATGATCTTCAGAAATCATATTTACTATCAATGTTTTTTCCAGGATTGTTTGATGAATAAAAAGTTCAAAAGAATTGAATTTATTCAAAATAGAAATATTTTCTAACAATATACACACATGTTCTTTTGCTGTCCTTTTGAACTTTTGGTAACACTTTATTTTAAGGTGTCTTCGTTTCTCACGTTACATGTACTTACTGTTATAATAACAATGTATTATGCATAATTACATACAAGTAAATATAAGTACATATAGTTAATTTAAATTACTCAGTACTTGAATATATAATTACAATTTAACAAGGACACCTTCAAATAAAGTGTAACCAAACTTTTTATTCATCAAAGAATCCTGAAAAAAGTATCACAGATTCCAATTAATTTTTATTTAATTAACTGTTTCCAACATTGATAATAAATCTGCATATTAGAATGATTTCTGAAGGATGATATGACACTGTATTTTTAAATATTCAACACTTATTTATTGTACAATACCTGTTGCTCAGCAATGCAGATTTACATCAGAAGCGGTAGTGTTTGAGATGTTGTGTTGGTTTCTCTCTACACAGAAAGCCGTTTCGCGGTTTGGCTCTCGTATGGGCCGGATCCATGATCTCCAGTCAGATCGTCTTAATCACAGGCATAGCAGTAGGTAAGAAACACAACTTCTCCAAACTAAAATCACAAACCAAACTGTAACATTGTTTCTGATGAAAGTGTGTGACGCTCCGTAACAAATGTGGACGCATCTGTAATCTCTGAGGTCAAACTCTGCTGTGTATCAATGCCTTTGTTTCTGTGCTTCAGGTAAATATGGAAAAAACCTCCTCCCTAGTTTCTGGAGAACCGCCCCGTCTCTGGTTTTACCCATATGGGCGGCGATAAAGCTCTTCAACAGGCCGAGAGAGCTGTCAATCATTCCTGCTGACAAGGTGAAGCACTGATTCAATCCTATAAGATCCACTGATCTGACCTGAGAATAAACACTCAAACAGATATGTGTCTGCAATTACGTGTTTTGGTTTATAAACATTCATTTATAAATCCAGCATACATTTCTTGTGCCTTGAGGTTACAAGTTACCCTATTTAAAATGTGGTAATATAACTGATTACATTTGATTATTTTTTATTACAATAAAACCCTGGTTGATCTTCATAAGGGCAGGCAGACTTAACCTATTACTCAACACTGATTACTGTCACTTTTAAAATACTTCATCAATTTAATTAAGATTATAATTAAAGCACAGCCATCACAAAATCAGACTTTAGTACTTTGAGATCGCTCTGAGGTTAAAAACAGATTTAAAATCATAACAAGAAAGAGTTTAATAGCTATGATACAGTTTTTGAAATCAAATCTCTGGCCTCTAACAATGACTTGGAAAAAAACTGTTCATCTTAAATAAAGCATATGCACAAACCCAAATAGGAAATAAAACAGTTATTGAATAAGCATGAGTTCTGTTCCGTGTCCTAAACTCCTGAAGCATCGGTGTCTCATATTTTAGAGCACTCAATGCAATTTATGAAAGAAATCAATTACATTTGTTTGTGCATGCATTTGTCATTTTGTGCAACTGTAATTTACTTACACATATTTTCAGTGTCGGGGGGGTAACTCATTACAAGTACGTAATAATATTACTTTTTTCAAGTAACTAGTAAAGTAACGCATTACTTTTTATTTTACTAGAAAATATCTGAGTTATTTTTCTCCATTTATTGACTGAGTGCGCCGTGTGAACATGATCTTACTGTAGATCTAATCTAGACTAAATATGAATGTGTATTAATTCATCTCACTCGCAAAAAACAGATTCAGTATTCATCAAAATGAATTAAAACTCAGAATATGACGCAAACCTGCAATAATTAAATATGATAAACAACACAAATATATCTAATCTCATTTTATTAACCGATGTGTTTGCTGATGACCTTTGATGATCAGTTCAATCATATTAATAAGCAAAATGACTTTACATTAACAATTGTGCTTCGTTGGTGTTTTATTGCTGAAGAGTGTTGATCTTCTCCTGTGTTCTTCTGTACAGACGTGATTTACTCGTCCTTCAGTCTGAGGTTTATTCATTACACTTTTTGGTGTGAAAGGCTTTTATATTTGCTATAAATATAACTTCTTGTATTAAAAACAAACAATCAAGCCCTGCTCATATTTAAAAAGTAACGCAAAAGTAATGTAACGCATTACTTTCCATAAAAAGTAACTAAGTAACATAATTAGTTACTTTTTTAGGGAGTAACGCAATATTGTAACGCATTACTTTTAAAAGTAACTTTCCCCGACACTCATATTTTCTCAGTAACTCTGTAACAGATTACAGTTACATTTATTGAGTAATCCCGCTACATGCGCCAGCACTGCTCGTGTGGATGTACTAGTTGAGATGGGGTTGATGTGGTCTGCAGGTGGAGGTGGAGCAGAAGAAAACGCTGCTGTCTCGTCCCACAGATCTGCTGCTGACGCTGGGCCTGATGGGAAGCATCATCTTCACTGCGTTCAGAGGCTTTGTGAGTGTCTACATCCATCCCTGTGTCTGCTTATCCAGCCATTTATTCCACCACTCACTCTTTTCTTCAACAGGTTGTTCTTGAATGTTCTCTGGATTTCTGTTTTACATACATCTTCCAGTACGAGCCGTACATGAAAGACAACGTTGGCTTTCCTAAAGTCACGGTGAGTCTGATGCACACTTGGGTACAGTTAACATGCTGTGAGATGCACTATACACTGCGGTGCTGAAAGCATGAAGATTGGCACCGGTGATGATATCACTGAGATGGAAACATGATGGACTGACGGTTCTCGTGTCTTGTAGATGCTGGTGTTCTTCTTCTATGTTTTGCCGCTCCTGGCGGCGTGTGTTTATGGGCTTCACGCTCCGGGATGCACATGGATGTTGGACTGGACTCTGGTCCTCGCAGGAGCTGTAGCTCAGGTACGTACAGCAAACACTACAACTATTGCCAACTAAAATCATTTTCATTCATTCACATAAATCTGATATAAAAAATGAAATATGAAAAATTGCATTTCATTGGCTGAAATACATTTAAAATACTCAAATAACTGAAATAAAAATTAACTGTTAATAAAAATAAAAATGTAAAATATAAAAAAACACATAACATTACAATAAAAAATCATACTATTTTCACTACAGTTATATAAAATATTGCACACAATATTACACTGAGAGAAACGTTACATAGGAATTTAGTTTTGAATTATTAAAAACGTGTATTGCATAGTTGCATGTAATTGTATTTATTAGACAGATTCATTGTAGTTTTGATATTCTTTTTTTTTAGCTGGTTACAAATTTTAGGTTGAATATTGGAGAAAATGTCATGAATCAGAGAAAATGTATTACATAAAGATTAATATTTGTTTCAATCAATAACTATTTTTGTTATGGTCAATAACTGATAAGGCAGTTAAATATAAATCAATACTGTTTTGTTTGAATACAACTCTTCACAATTAAACTTTGATCTAGAATTTAGAATCAAAACACAATATTACTATATAACACTTTACTATAACACTATATCATTTTCACTTATATAACACTTTACTATAACACTATATCATTTCCACTTATATAACACTTTTAACTGGTATGGTAATCTCCTCTTTGCTGTGTTTTAGGACTAAAATGATCTGTTTACAATTCAGAACAGTGTCAATAACCTCCTAATATTATCCCGTAGAGCACTGATATCTCATCCGTGTGTGTGTGTGGTGTTTGCACAGATGCAGTGGACTCACCTGGGCTCGTCTGTACACTCGCGCACACCGTTCACCTACAGGATCCCCAAAGACGAGTGGAGGCAGGTGGTGACGCTGAACCTGCTGTACGCGGCCGTACCCGTCCTCCTCGCCGTCCGCTGCTACACGGAACCAGACCTTCTTCATGAAGAGCGTTCCTCAGGAGCAGGCCAGCAACGGCAAGAAGAAGAGTTAAAACCATCTGCAGGACAGTCAAGCGTTTCAGAGAGACTCTAGACTCAGAGATTATTTGTAAGAGCATCAATATATCATGTTGACTATAATCTGTATCTTGCCAGTTTAGTGAGTTTTGAAATTCCTTTTACTGGTTGAATTCTTAGGCTGATTTAGGAACAAAATGATGTTCAAGAAAATGTATAACCCATAAAGTTAATACCGTTCAGTCAATAACTATCGTGTTGTTATGGTTTCAACATGATGCAGTTGTATCACTTGGTGTCATACATCTCAGCGAAACTGTTCTAGACTACAGGATCAAAACAGTAACATTAGTAAAACACTTTACCTACACGCTATGTCCATTACACTGTATAAACTTTTATGATAGACTCCTCGTGTAGAGCAGACTGGAAATGATTGTATTAAACATTCGGAAGAACGTGTTCAAAACCTCTAGAGATTATCCTTGTAGAGCACGATATCTCAGTGCTATTCTGTTATCTGCACAGATCAGTGGATTTAAATGCTTCGTCTGTTACTCGCAATTCACTACAGTAAAGAATGGTGGTCACGTAACTAGTTAAAAATAGTTTCGTAATGGTACAGTCCATGACACTTTTTCATGAGGTCAGTATCAGTATGCATTCAAAAAAGTAATTAAAACACATTCTGCAAAGCATGTAACTGTTTAGAACAGAAACCAGTTAAGACTCGACATTATTATTACTAAGACGCATAACAAAAATTAAAGTGACTATTCTGTATCTGCAACAGTATTAGTTATGGTTTGAAATTCTCGTTATGATTTACTAGGTTTACATTTTACAGTAATGATGTTCAGAGTTTTATCATCAAGTATTACAGTTGCATTCAAGTTAAACAATGTTTCTTAATTTATCATTCTTGCTATTACTGTTGTGAACATCGAACCAATGATCTTGACATTCTAACGACCATGACAAAAAAAAGTGTATTGATATCGAACAGAATGTCAGTGATGGTTTTGTTCTCTTTTACATGGTGTTTTGTAGCTTTGTTCAAGTGTAAAGCGTGTAGTTCAAACTACTGATCTCAGCCAGGTTTATCTCTGGTCATTCGGTGAAATCTCAATAAATATGGACTCTGCACTCTTTCAGAGACGCTCAGGGTGTGTCCTGATCGTCTGACCGTCTGTGTGTTTAGCTGCGAGGACTGTAGAATTATTTCTTAAATTAGTATAGATTATTAAAACAGTACCTGATTGGATGAATAAAAAGATTCATGATCTTGATGAGAGGAGATGGGGAATTAAAATAGAGGTAGTCATTTTTGACGTACAAAGATATGATGTTCTTTTGTCAGATACCGAAATATGACTCATTCATCCAATATATCCTTGATATCTTTTATATCTTTTTCTATGTTGTATAGTTTTTTCTCAACACTTTTCTGCCGTACGTGTGCTCTTTGCCTGTCACGATCCCTCATATCTCTTGTCTTGTGAAATTCACTGTTTATTATTCTTCACGTCGGGCTCTAAAGGGAACGCCGGGGCACGGGGTCAGCAGGGAGAGATATTCATAGCATTGCAACACAGTGAAACAAGATTCATTTAAAGATATCCAGGCATGAACTGGTCTGGATTTCTTCCTCGTCCAATCAGATCTCTGGCCTTTGCTCTGTAGCTGATGACATCATGGGGATGATTGGCCCAGTGATCTTTCACACAGATGAATGAATGAACGGATTACATCAGGTTTAACACTGTATCTGCAATGTTCCTGAGGAGAAGAATAGAACTGAATTTAATGCTTTAGCCATAAACAATCAGGATGTCATGCAGCAAAAGGGTGGGAATATTTGCTCTGGCAATGATTTCATTTGATTCAATTGCGATTAAAAAGATGACATTTTGCTGATGTTCCCATTAAACGTTCAAAACCTCATGCACTTTTTAAATGTTTACAAAAATATTAAAAGTCTTGGTTATATGAACGTTAGCGACATCATTAAACTAACATTCCATTTTATAGTTTGCAAATATGACAGGAATGTTACTTTTGTATATATATTATATATTACACATATTAGGTAATGTGGTCGGAGTACTTTTTGTTATCATTTGAACTGAGATAATTGTGTAATACCATTTGATTAAAAAAACAAACAAGCATTAAACATGTACATTACAGCAGTTTTCACAAATTATGAATAAATTATGAACCATTTTCTTCCATTCTGTGAATATCATGTAATCCATAAAAACTAACTTTAATCTGTTTATGAACATCTTAAGGTGTACAATTATCTAATTACACGAGTACTTGTTAGTTAGGTTCAGTTTGAGTTTAATTCAATTTGATGATTTTAGAACGATTCAGCGTTAATATTTTTAAAAACACACTGCTTGGAAGGACAGTTTTATTGATTGATAAACCAATAATAGTATTTTGGATGAGAAATGGACACATAAAGCACAATAACAACATTGTACTGATTTTAGGAGCCTAAATAAAACTAAAACTATTGGAGTACGTTTAACAAGAAAATACTATTTCGGTTTACTTGATTCAGTGTTACTAGCCATTCCCTTGTAATTATTTGTGAAATTTACAAGCAGTTTATTCACCGTTTTTATTTATTTATTTATTTTTGGATACATTATTACATTCTGAATGTTCATTGTCAAGGAATTATGTATCCTAATGCGACAAAAGCATGTGTTAATTCTTAATCTATACCTCAAACATGTTGCCTGCTTTAATGAACTATAAATCAACACAAATGAGTCGTTAACGCAGGGTCCAGATCTGAATGCGACTCAAACAGATGTCTCTCTTTAAACGCTAGTTTCTCTGGAACTACAAAGAGAATGTTTAACTGTTGCGAAAACGGAACGCTTTGATGTGCGCCGCCGCGGTAACCGTGGCAACGCGAGCTGCGAGCAGATTGGTCGACTGAAGACGCTCATTAGCTTAAAGCGTGATTCGCTCTGTTAATGGCTGATCTTTATCGGGCTTTGAAAACCCATGAAAGGCTCAAACATCTGAATAAATTAAGCATTTATACCTCAGTGAAAGAGATGTTTATTCAGATGCTGATAACTCTGAGGACAGAAAGTGTAACAACATCAGATGTGACCAGTAATTAGATAGGCTAGGCTAATTAAACGAGTGAAATACTAAACGCTGGACAGAAGAAATGTACATTCACTTCATATCTGTCATTTCTTCTTTTTCATAACCGACATACACTTAAAATATACATAGATACACTTAAAAACTGGAAGCTTGAGCTAGTTTCTGCCACTAAATAAATAAATAAGAAAGGTAATTTAGACTCAATTCTTAGTTTATATCTCAAAATTCAGACTTTTTCTTGCAATTCTGAGAAAAAAGTACGAATTGCATTTTTTAAAAAGTGCATTTTAGACTAATTTATGAAGATCACGTGACACTGAAGACTGGAGTAATGATGCTGAAAATACAGATTTGATCACATAAATTAATTATATTTTAACAGATATGTTAACATGTTCCTGTGGCTCAGTGCATTGCGTTAGCAGCGCAAAAGGTTGTGGGTTCGATTCCCAGGGAACACACATACTGATAATTAATGTATAGGCTGAATGCACTGTAAGTCGCTTTGGATACAAGCGTCTGCTAAATGCATAAATGTAAATATTCACACAGAAAATGGCTATTTGACATTGTTATAATATTTAACAATGTTACCGTTTTCAAACAGTAATCAAATACAAGCCTTGGTGAGCAAAAGAGACTGAGGACGTGTCTTTCTCAGCTCATTTAAACCCTTTCTCTACACGAGTGTGTGTTTATATGAAGCTCTGATATGAATCAGATCAGTCTCCTGTGCTGGAGATGTGAACACAGCCTTTGTGTGAGTTTAATGGAAGAGCAGGCCGCTGCCCAGGAGAGAAAACTAAATATAGCAAATAATGAGAGTAACTTCAACACAATCAGATGAACAGAAGCTCAATCTGACCTCATGGACCTGTGCTGTGCGTCAGGATCAGACCCGATGGAGGAGAGACAGACAGCAGGACATGAGCCTGTGGATTATTATAACACTGAAGTACAGAACAGAGCCCTCAGGAAATACATATCACAAATGAGATCGCTTTAATATCTCAACTTTTGCTTAAATAAAGAGAAAATGTCCTCACCTTCAGGCCATCCAAGGTGTGGATGAGTTTGTTTCTTCATCAGATTTGGAGAAATGTATCACTTGCTCATCAATGATGCTCTGCAGTGAATGGGTGCCGTCAGAATGAGAGTCTGATAAAAACATCACAATAATCCACAAATAATCAGTTTAGTTTTTAACTAAACAACGAGTCCATAATCCATAATAACGCTTCCTCCAGTGAAAGTGTTCTGGTCTGAATCAGGAGAGAAATCTGCACAGATCAAGCACCGTTTACAAGCCAAAACAGCTAGATAATATGTAATACATATAATATGTGTCTGGATTTTGATGTAAAAGACAACATGAGATGGACTTTTTTCACTGAAGCAAGCATTATTATGGATTATAAACTCATATTAATGATGGATTTGTCTCTGTTGTCTTCTCCAGATGTTAACTGATGGACTGTGGATTATTGTGATGTTTTTATCAGACTCTCATTCTGACGGCACCCATTCACTTCAGAGCATCATTGATGAGCAAGTGATACATTTCTCCAAATCTGATGAAGAAACAAACTCGGGATAGTCTGAGAGTGAGGACATTTTAATTTTTGGGTGAACTGTTTCTCCAAAGTATGCATGCATAAAGTATGTTTCTGTCCTAAATCAGCAGATGAATGTGTGTCTGTGAAACCGCTGAGGCCTAAAATCACCTGATAAATGTAAGTGAGTCCTAATAGAGAAATAATGCATAAAAACTGCTGTCATGCACCGGCCGTTCAGACTACATCAATCACAATATATATCATAATCACAAAATATATCATAACATTAGCATTTTTAGAATTGATTCGCTTAATTATCAAAATGCATCGAGGAAACAATAGAAATGAAGCTCAGTTTGAAGTATTATTAATTTCTGCTGCCGTGCATTGAGAATAGAAATATTAAAATTCAGTTTTAACACGAGGAAGCAGGTCACTCAAACAAAACATCTGAAATAACAGCAGTTTTGATCCAATCAGTTTTATTGTTGGTTTGTTTCCAGTTTAATAAAGAACAAAAACACATCAACAAACGAGAAGTGAAGCATAAAAACATCAACGTTTGACCTCAGAAAGAGATTGATTCTCTCACCGGACGGCCGTTTTAATCACATACGCTCGTTATTGAGTGAAAGCCACATTTCCATGTCACTTCTGCTAGTTACTGTACAAAAACAATAGGGAGAATAAACGTGATCACATACTAGAATAAAAACTGACACTCATCAGTGTTGTCATAGTAAACGATGATCGTTAAGAAGGAAGAAATGAGTAAAGACTATTTATTTCAGAAGAAAGTGTATCTCGTTAGCTCAGAGCAAATAGA
Source organism: Schizopygopsis pylzovi (assembly GCA_027422435.1). NCBI lineage: Eukaryota > Metazoa > Chordata > Actinopteri > Cypriniformes > Cyprinidae > Schizopygopsis > Schizopygopsis pylzovi. Next base: position 1,731,438 of record CM049826.1, on the reverse strand, counting down.
GAGTGAGATTATTCGTCATTATGTTCACTAAAGAATATGTTATAAATAAACACACAGAGCAAACAGACGACACTGAGAGGAAAAGAGAACAAACACATCTGCTCCAAACCCTAGTGCGCCCTACATAGACAGCATCCTAACCGAGACCGAGCCTCACAGCACTTTTGTGTGTTAAACGCCATTTGATTTCGAGAATTACAAAACCTTGTCTTTTAATAAGAATAAAACTCATGCACAAATAATGCATTCATTAGAATCAACTTTTTATCAATATTTTCCACCACTAAATGAAACTTCATCCCACATCGTGCATTATATTTAACTGAGCTTGCTGCAATGCATTCTGTCATCGATCTCTCTATCAACGTCATATTAAACATCTTAAGGAAGATGCATCTTTACGATGTCTAGTTAGGAAGCTCACTATAGGTTTAGGAACAGATCCTGGACAGCAAAACATGACTTTCTTAATCAGTATTTCTGTCTTGTTTCCAGTTCAAATATCTACACATTATTAAAACAGCACACTGTTACATGGGAGGCAAAATTACTTCAAATATCAAGTCAAATATTATTCAAATTAAGTGAGTGTATGCTTAAAACAAGTATTTACGTTGATTAATACAACTCAAAGGGAAAGCATTTATTTTAAATTGTATTTGTAAAGTGTTATATTAACCATATTTCAAGGTATTTGTGGTACTGAACTTGATTTATGTGAAATGTATCATTTTAACTAAAAACGTTTTTTTTCTGGACTGGATTTTTAAACTTTGAGATTTTTTTCATTTGAGGGAAAATCAAAATTCTTGACATTTTTCAGAAATTAAGTGAGTTTATGCTTAAATATCCACATATTAGAGAAGAAAAGTAAAAATGTAATTCAAATGGAAATTATTTTTATGACGCTATTGTCATGTTTTCTTATTTTAAGTATAAACTCACTTAATTTTGATGCATTTTTAAGAAAAAAAGACAATATTTTTGCTTCTGACGTTACTGTCTCTTGATGTAAGAATGTTTGTTCTGAAAAAAAACAACTAAAATACTGAGTATGAAACTCATTCTTAAATCTCATCTGTAGTTTAAACAACACTTAAAACTGCAAAAACAAAACACACACAGAACACATGCAGTTATCTCAAATAACACACACACACACACACACACACACACACACACACACACACACACACACACACACACACACACACACACACACACACACACACAGACAGACAGAGACACACACACACACACACACACACACACACACACACACACACACACAGACAGACAGAGACACACACACACACACACACCACACACACAGACAGACAGAGACAGACAAGGACACACACACACAACACACACACACACACACACACACACACACACACACACACACACACACACACAGAAACACATGCAGTTATCTCAAATAACACACACACACGCACACGCACACAGACAGACAGACAGACAGACAGACAGACAGACAGACAGACAGACAGACAACACACACACACACACACACACACACACACACACACACACACACATCTCAAATAACACACACACACACACACACACACACACACACACACACACACACACACGAAACACATGCAGTTATCTCAAATAACACACACACACGCACACACACGCACACGCACACACACACACACACACACACACACAGAAACACATGCAGTTATCTCAAATAACACACACACGCGCACACACACGCACACGCACACACACACACACACACACACACACACACACACACATCTCAAATAACACACACACACACACACACACACACAGAAACACATGCAGTTATCTCAAATAACACACACACACGCACACACACGCACACGCACACACACACACACACGCGCACACACACACACACACACACACGCACACACACACAAACAAACACATTGATATGTTACAGGCGTGTGAAATGAACTCCTACAACACGTCACATTCACCCGCGCTTCAGCAGGTGAGAATAAGATCAGATCAGATCGAGTCTGAATGAGACACGAGAGCCACTCACTCACACAATTTAAAATGTGTCAGAACACAGTTGATAAAGTATGTGTTCGTGCATAAACGGCTCCGTTTTCTCTTTCAGGTCGATGTATGGATCTTTCCGAGCAGGTTCAACTGTTGACAGGTTTGTATGAAGTGACCTGAACAATGATAAAACTGAGATCTGGAGGAAACTCTATCGCCCTCTCCAGGACTCAAGAGTGTGTCTGTGTTTGTTTCTATTCAAAGAGTCAACTCTTTCAAGAAAACAGAAATGATTGAATCCCAAACACAGATGATGTTCAAGCACCTGTCAATCATCTCTGATAAATGAACTGATTCAATTACAAACTCACTTTCAGCTCTGTTTTGCTCATATTTCACCCCAACATCAAAAAGAAATAAGAAATTAGATTTTGCGTAAAAAGCAGGGTTATTATAGGTGAACTAAAACTAAAACATTAAACTAGTCAAAAAAAATTGCATTGCTTGAAATACATTTTAAGTGATTTTTTTTACAGCTACTTGCCAAAGCAACATTTTTCATCCAGATTCAAATAAAACTTAATTAAGTCATTTAATTAGGTAATTTAAATGGAATCGGAAAATGCAAAAAATATAAACTAATAGAAAATATTAATAACACTGGTATAAAACTGGTATTTTTATGACATCTAAACATGTTAAAATTAGCCATATAACAACAATAATGATTCAAATTGTAAAGTCAATTTAAAAGTATTAAGTATATTTCATGGTACCATTTATTAATGTGAAATATATCATTTAAATTAAAAACTTTTTTCTGAGCAAGGATGAATTTAATCTTTTATTACAGGGACGAGAACAGGATTTTATTAATGTTTGGATATTTAATTTGAGAGTAAATGTGATTTAATTGTTATATTATATTATATTATTTTAAAAACAGGCTTAATGTTCTTTATGCAAAAGGTTTTTCTTTTCATTGTGGTCTGAAATGTGAGCTGAAAGTTGCTTTTCTTCATGAAATTCACTCATTTATGAACGTACTACGATTCTAGTCTAGAGTTAAAGATTTGCAAAACAAACCAAATCATCAGCAAACACTCAAAACGAAGACAAAGTCACAATAATTCATTATTGTGCCATTCAAAGGCTTGAAGAGCGTCTCAGTTTGGACATTCAGTATTTCATCAAAGCATTACATCCAAAATATCTAAAGCTGATCAAATATGAGCGTGAGCAAATTAATATCACTATTCTATGAAGATGAAATAACCGATAATGAAGACGTGAACGGAGGGGGGGTTAGTGAAACCTAAATAACAGCGGTAAAAAAGAGCCATTATTTCTGTCCTTTCCATCTGCTGTGTTTCCTCTGACACGTAAACACAGGGACAGAGGTCACGACCTCTGCTTTTAGCCCCGCCCCCGTGGCTTAATCCCGCCCCCTGTGCCCATGTCTCCGGTGTCGTCGATGCTCGCGCCGAGATCTGTGGTGTTGCCGACGGTAACGGTGAGATCGCCGTGCTGGAGGGAAACAAAACGGTCACATGACTACATCTGATATGCATTTAACATTTGGCAGAAGCTTTTATCCATTGCACTGAAGGTTTACATTTGAGCAGTGGCGGCTGGTCAGTAGGGGGCGCTGGGGCGCCGTTAGCCCCCTTTAACATGTTAACAATAAGTTACAAATATATCGCAAATATTAACTAAATAAGATCATTTAGTCATAGTATTCTACTGTTAGTTATATTATAATTTATTGAAAATCAAAACATCCAAACTATATTTCTTTCATATTTGTGTGCGGGGCGCCGGACTAATGAGTGTGTATGTAGGTACACAAACTTTTCAAAAGCATGTGATTTGAGGCTAAGCTCTAATTGGCTTGTTTCAAATGGTCCTTGGGGCGCAGGCTCCTCCCACTTTTGTTGTTAGAGCGAATCAATATTGTTTTGATATGTTTGGCCTCATGTGATTGGACCGTTCTCAACGACTCTCGTTCCACTCAGCAGCAGCTCGTCAGTTGACAGACAGGATACTAATTAATGTGGAAGCAAGCGCAATATCTCCAGATGAAAGAACATTCGGTTTATCTTTACACAAATACCCTTCACAAGGTTTTTTTTTCCCCAACATTTTTTTAGCACCAGCCGCCACTGCATTTGATTGGTGCAAGCAGCAAATAACCAGTTCATTAAACACTTCTTATTGTACTTACAACATATTTAATACATTTACAACCAAAATATTACCATTCAAAATACATAAAAACTAACATTTCATTAGATGCTAAATATATCAAGTCATATGTGTTTGTATAGCACATTGTTTCAAAGCAGAAAATCTTGATGTTAAGGTTTATAATATCTTAATATCTTCATGTCTTATACATTTAGCAGATTAGAGCTGTGTGAAAATATGATTCACATGTTGTGACGATACAAGCAATGTGCTATATAGTATATGTAGTGTTAGTATACTGCATCATCTATGCTGAAAAAATGATTTCTTACTCATTATTTTAATGATGTTTTCCAGTATTATTTGTACAAATACTGTATTTAAATCTTCTTAAATCAAGATGCTTTTACTTAAGAATCAAATGGACTTAAGATATTGAGTCTTGTTGATGTTCATACTTAAAACAAAACAAAAAATTAATAAGTCTGCCAAAGATTATTTTTATGACCCCGTTTGGAGAGAGTTTTTCTTCTTTTAAGCAAAAACTCACTTAATTTTGATGCATAATTTTTATTTTAATGCTTAATTTATCTTATGTAATTTTGCTTCTTGAGGAAATGTGTCTTGATTTATGAATTTGTATTGAGAACAAGAGAAAATACTGAGGAATAATTTTTTGTAGTTTATGTGAATAAATTTGGATATACAGATATATCTACATTTTGTGACAAAATAAAGCAATTCTTAATATATGATGCTTTATGTTGGTGTATGTAATGCATGCAGATAAAGTTGGGTATATATCCAACTATATATAAAGTGCAGAGCAATAATACATTTCACATTTTTGAGCCGATATATGAACAATCAGAGATGAGATTTGCTATAAAGTATTAGTATGTTGTTTTATACATGCATCTTTAATACATCCGAGTGATTTATGTTTTTCAACGATACGACTATAAAGCAGGTGCTACCTTAGTGTTTTTAAGTTTCACATTCACCAAAATATTACCATTCAAAATATATAAAAATTAAAATTTCATTAGATGCTAAATCAAGTCCACAATCAAGTCATATGTGTTTGTATAGCACATTGTTTCAAAGCAGAAAATCTTGATGTTAATGTTTATAATATCTTAATATCTACATATAGTATTGCTCTGCACTTTATATATAGTTAACTTTATCTGCATGCATTACATACACCCACATGAAGCAACATATATTATGTATTGCTTTATTTTGTCACAAAATGTAGATATATAAGTATATCCAACTTTATAGTTACATTTAGCAGATTAGAGCTGTGTGACAATATGATTCACATTTTGTGACGATACAAGCAATGTGCTATATAGTATATGTAGCGTTAGTATACTGCATCATTAGTCCTGGCTCAGTGGTAGAGCATTGCATTAGCAGCGCAAAGGTCATGGGTTCGATTCCCAGAAAACACATACTGATGATAAATGTATAACCTGAATGCACTGTAAGTCGCTTTGGATAAAAGCATCTGCTAAATGCATAAATGTAAATGTAAGTTTCACGTTGGTCTAAAGCAGATCGGTGTTTTGAGCCTCACATTTAGTGCAGATGATCTTGGGTCGTTCCCAGGTCCCGTTGGGTCGGCAGCGGACGGTCGGGATGTGTCTCTGGAAGAAGCCGTCGGCGCACTGGTACCGAACCACCGCGTGGATGTCGTAGTGTGAGCGTCTGCGGCCCACTAGATAGGTGTCGCCTACGGCCGGCGGAGTGCCACACATCACTGCAAACACATATCATAGATCATAAACCATCTAACTGAACCGGCCTTAACATGCACAAACCTTCAGATAAAACTAGAACTCACAACATAAACGTTTTGTTTTTCTTCATTTCAGCCAAGCCGCTTTTTAACAGCATCACATTTAATTAAGCGAAATTAATTTAGATTAAATCTGGTTATTAAATTAAATGTAATTCATTATAATTGAATTTATTTTTAAACTTAAATAATAAATATAATTTAGTTTATATTTTTCATTTCATTTTTAATGTAATAATATTTATTTAAATATAAATTTAAATTGTTTTGAAATGTCTATTTAATAATAAATGTATAAACATAAATGTAATATATTTTTATATTTAAATGTAAATTGATCAATATCATTTATTTTATATTTATTATTTTTATATTTATATTTGAATTTATAAAATAGCAAGGTTGAAATAATGTGCTTTAGGGCTACTGATAAATATTGGCACTTTGCAAGACGGTAAGCACATTAACATTCGGTTACAAAGAGAACTGCACGAGATCAAAAGCAGAAATGCAAAATGTGACAATAAAAACAGCAGTTATGAGCACGATTAAAACAAAAAGGTCACAAAACTAACATCCAAAGTTCTCATGCATTTCATATTTTTGCTATTATAAAGGCTTTTGTTTTTACACCTGACTCTATTCTGCTCAAACGGTTGATTTTTGCCTAATTGCATGCAAATCAACGTAATCAAGATGTGTACAGCCTTTACAAAACACGTGTCAAATTTTTTGCATGCACATTCATGACCCTAAATGTGAAAACAAATCTCAAATTTTTAATAAGAAATAGTTTAACCAGTGTTAAAATTTTTTTTGCATGCAGTTCAAATTCAGCTCAACACAATCGACCACAGATAAACCTTTATATCGTTGAGCACTAATCTGAACACTTCAGGTTCCAGGAGGAAAAGACGATTTTTTAAATGTTAACCGTTTCCATTTAAATGAACTTAAATCCTGAAATCCAGGCACAAACGCTGCGTCTCCAGACAATGAGCCTGATTTCCATATGCAGGAATCCACCGGCCGTAAATCTGTCCTCTGGCGTCCAGATCCTGGATGTGCCACAAAGGACGGCATCGTGGGAAATGTAGTGCAGAGCCCAGAGCTTAAAGCCACAATCTGAGCCTCTGAATACTCGCACCCTAAAAACTGAGAGCTCGTTGTGTGGCGCACTGAAAGACGGAGTTTAGTCTCTCATTCAGAGTCCATTGAGCTGCCACACAGAGCCGATGAAGCATGAGGTGCGATATAACACTGAACACTTACTGAGGAATCAATGGACACATCAAAACACGCTTATTCTGTTACTGTCGAGAAGATGACGTCAATGTAAATTGAGATGTTCGAGTCAGACTTAAAGCCACACACACACCGACACACACGACACCACACACACACACTGCACGCACGCACGCACGCACACACACACGATTCAGACACCACACACACATACACACACACACACCACAACACAGTCACACAACACAGAACACTTACTAGACATCACACACACACACACACACACAAACTCTCTCTCTACTTCACACACACAGCGCACACCACGACACAGCACGCACGCACGCAACCAGCTCTATCTACACGCCTCCACCACCACACACACACACAAACACACACACACACAACACACACAAACTCTCACACTCTCTCATCTATCTCTCTCTCTCTCTCACACACACACACACACACACAACACACGCACGACACACACACACACACACAAACACTCATCTCTATATCTACATCTCTCTCTCTACACACACACACACACACACACACAGAAACACACACACACACACACACACACACACACACACACAAACTCTCTCTCTCTCTCTCTCTCTCTCTCACACACACACACACACACACCCACACACACACACAACCACACACCACACCACACACACACACACACCACACACACAAACTCCCTACCCTCTCCACACACACACACACACACACACACACACACACACACACACACAGAATGATCGATAACCACTTAAACTGGAAAACCGCTCGGTTCTGAGGTGTGTATCCGTGACGATGCATTAAAGCTTTAAAGGGTCAGAGAAGATTATTGACTGCTAATATACTTTAAGTATACTTGAAGGAATAAATGGAAGGGAACACAAACCCCCTGACATTCTTCCTCATTATATTGGACATTGCAAATCTCTAAATATTTTTGTTTAGCGTTTTTGCAGCGCATGCTACATTTATTGCCATGTGTTTATGAATTGAAGACATTCTGTTCTGACTTAAGACCTTTGTACGGCCTTAAATTATACATATCTTCTGTTCACCAAGACTGCATTAATTTGATAAAAAATACAGTAAAATCTGTAAAATTGTGAAATATTATTAGAATTTCAGACAGCACACACACACACACACACACGCACGCACGCACACGTACACGCCACACACACACACACACACACACACACAGAAACACACACACGCACGCACGCACGCACACACACACACACAGAAACACACACATAGTGTGTTTTCTATGTAAATATCTGTTAAACTGTAATTTATATCTGAGATGTGCAGCTGTTTTTCAGCATCATTTCTCCAGTTTTCAGTGTCACATGATCTTCAGAAATCATAATAATATACTGATTTGCTGCTCAAGAAACATTTCTGATTATTATCGTGCTGCACAATATTTTTGTGGAAACTGATACATTTTATTTTCAGGATTCACAGATTAATAGAAAGTTCAAACAACAGCATTTATTAGAAATAGAAATCTTTAGTAACATTATAAATGTCTTCACCGTCACTTTTGATTAATTGAATGCATCCTTACTGAATAAAAGTATGGATTTCTTTCAGAAACAGTCTCTCACCGGTCCCTTTCTTGCAGACGTAGGGTAGATTGTAGTTGCAGGGCACGTCGTTCCATTTGCCGTCCTCTCTGGTGATCATCACCACACAATCCTCTCCGCCCGCGAAGAAGTTATCCGGCTGATTCTCACGCCAGTTCTCATACACCTGAGAGAGGAACAGACAAACGATTACAAACGAGGAGATCTGGAATCAGAGTAAATAAAGCACACTAGAAGAGTCAGATTGCAGCGGACCATGTAAATATCAGAATCTGAGTTCATCACAGTCTACAGATGAAGCTCCAAGTGATGTTTATTTGGGATTTAGGGTGAATCCCATTTCTCTGTCTTACCCCTTCCCCTTCGTCTTACCCCTTGTCCCTCGAGACCGAGTGGTAAGCGCTAGGGGTGAAAACATCCCCCTATGAAACGAGACGCTACTTGGTTACTGTTACGTCATCATACATCGTCGCTAGCTGCTGCTACGTCACCAGAGACAAGTGTTGATCACAAACTCTCTGTCTAAAAGTGTGTGTTTGATCTCAAACTCTCCGTCTAAAAGTGTGTGTTTGATCACAAACTCTCCGTCTAAAAGTGTGTGTTTGATCACAAACTCTCCGTCTAAAAGTGTGTGTTTGATCACAAACTCTCCGTCTAAAAGTGTGTGTTTGATCACAAACTCTCCGTCTAAAAGTGTGTGTTTGATCACAAACTCTCCGTCTAAAAGTGTGTGTTTGATCACAAACTCTCTGTCTAAAAGTGTGTGTTTGATCACAAACTCTCCGTCTAAAAGTGTGTGTTTGATCACAAACTCTCTGTCTAAAAGTGTGTGTTTGATCACAAACTCTCCGTCTAAAAGTGTGTGTTTGATCACAAACTCTCCGTCTAAAAGTGTGTGTTTGATCACAAACTCTCCGTCTAAAAGTGTGTGTTCGATCACAAACTCTCCGTCTAAAAGTGTGTGTTTGATCACAAACTCTCCGTCTAAAAGTGTGTGTTTGATCACAAACTCTCCGTCTAAAAGTGTGTGTTTGATACAAACTCTCCGTCTAAAAGTGTGTGTTTGATCACAAACTCTCCTCTAAAAGTGTGTGTTTGATCACAAACTCTCCGTCTAAAAGTGTGTGTTTGATCACAAACTCTCCGTCTAAAAGTGTGTGTTTGATCTCAAACTCTCCGTCTAAAAGTGTGTGTTTGATCACAAACTCTCCGTCTAAAAGTGTGTGTTTGATCACAAACTCTCCGTCTAAAAGTGTGTGTTTGATCACAAACTCTCCGTCTAAAAGTGTGTGTTTGATCACAAACTCTCCGTCTAAAAGTGTGTGTTTGATCACAAACTCTCCGTCTAAAAGTGTGTGTTTGATCACAAACTCTCCGTCTAAAAGTGTGTGTTTGATCACAAACTCTCCGTCTAAAAGTGTGTGTTTGATCACAAACTCTCCGTCTAAAAGTGTGTGTTTGATCACAAACTCTCCGTCTAAAAGTGTGTGTTTGATCACAAACTCTCCGTCTAAAAGTGTGTGTTTGATCACAAACTCTCCGTCTAAAAGTGTGTGTTTGATCACAAACTCTCCGTCTAAAAGTGTGTGTTTGATCACAAACTCTCCGTCTAAAAGTGTGTGTTTGATCACAAACTCTCCGTCTAAAAGTGTGTGTTTGATCCAAACTCTCCGTCTAAAAGTGTGTGTTTGATCACAAACTCTCCTCTAAAAGTGTGTGTTTGATCTCAAACTCTCCGTCTAAAAGTGTGTGTTTGATCACAAACTCTCCGTCTAAAAGTGTGTGTTTGATCTCAAACTCTCCGTCTAAAAGTGTGTGTTGATCACAAACTCTCCGTCTAAAAGTGTGTGTTTGATCACAAACTCTCCGTCTAAAAGTGTGTGTTTGATCACAAACTCTCCGTCTAAAAGTGTGTGTTTGATCACAAACTCTCCGTCTAAAAGTGTGTGTTTGATCACTAACTCTCCGTCTAAAAGTGTGTGTTGATCACAAACTCTCCGTCTAAAAGTGTGTGTTGATCACAAACTCTCCGTCTAAAAGTGTGTGTTTGATCACAAACTCTCCGTCTAAAAGTGTGTGTTTGATCACAAACTCTCCGTCTAAAAGTGTGTGTTTGATCACAAACTCTCCATCTAAAAGTGTGTGTTCGATCACAAACTCTCCGTCTAAAAGTGTGTGTTTGATCTCAAACTCTCCATCTAAAAGTGTGTGTTTGATCACAAACTCTCCGTCTAAAAGTGTGTGTTTGATCACAAACTCTCCGTCTAAAAGTGTGTGTTCGATCACAAACTCTCCGTCTAAAAGTGTGTGTTCGATCACAAACTCTCCGTCTAAAAGTGTGTGTTTGATCTCAAACTCTCCGTCTAAAAGTGTGTGTTTGATCACAAACTCTCCGTCTAAAAGTGTGTGTTTGATCACAAACTCTCCGTCTAAAAGTGTGTGTGTGTCGAGGGTTTTAGTGATGTTTTCTCTAGTCAGAGAAACGCGGGACTGTTGTGCAAAGCAGCAATGTAACGTTAGCGTGCGATTTTTAAAAACGTTTCAATTAAGAGCATGGCTGCAAATATATATGTAAGTTACAGGACTGTGTAGAGCACAAAACAAGACTGTCGTGATTTTAAATCAATGATTTAAGCTGTAAATACTCTCTGGATGATCTGGATCAGTGTGTTCTGGTACCGCTTGGTTTCAAGTACGCTCGAGAAAATTCTTGGTTTTAAGGGGTATCTACCCCTTGCTCTTACCCCTACCCCTCGATCAAAACCAGAACTACCCCTTACTCTCACGTGAACGTGCACAACTCAGGGGAAGGGGTAAGACAGAGAAACGGGATTCACCCTAATTCATTTGAAAATGACTCACAACATCCATCCCATCAGTCCACTGGAAATCCTCCTCCACCGTACGATCGTTCAAGCCCATCCACACGTTCTCATGACCCAGACCTGAGACCACACAAACATGAGGAAAACTATTATACTGCATACCGTAACAATAGCTTACATATTTACTTGAGATTTTAAGTTAATATTTCAATAATTTAATAACACATATTGTTCTCTAATACTTGATAATGGTCAACAGAACAGGTAAACTAAATATTATTTCTTTTTCGAGCAAGTATTTTTAACTTATTTATTTGTATTATCTAATTATGAGCTTTTCACCAACTCATAAACTACTTTTACTATGCTTGTAAAATGTTACAGTTTAAAGTAAAAGTTTTAATTTTTTATGTTATTTTATATAATTTTTGGAAAGTATTATTTGTATTATTAATATTTATTCATCTTTTTATATATATATATATATGCTAGCACTTTAGAATGGGGAACGCTTATTCACTATTAACTATGACTTTTCCCTTAATAAATTCCTAATGTGCTGCTTATTAATAGTTAGTGCGGTAGTTGTTAAGTTTAGGTGTTGGGTATGATTATAGATGTAGAATAAGGCATTAATATGTGCTTAATTACTACTAATAAATGGCTAATATTCTAGTAATATGCATGCTAGTAAGCGACTGGTTAAGAGACTCTAAAATAAAGTGTTATATATATGTGTGTTATATATCTCCTGATCTGAACCCAATCGAACACCTATGGGGAATTCTGAAGAGACAAACACTCTCCATCCAGCATCCAATCTCTAAAAGAGGTCATTCTTGAAGAATGGAAAAAGATAGATCTGGCAAAATGTCGCCAACTTGTTCATTCCATGCCTAGAAGACTTGGTGCTGTCATTAAAAATCATGGAGGCCATACAAAGTACTAATTTAGTAGTTTTTTTGTGGGGTGTACTTTTTTTCACCCTAATTTGAAAAAAAAAATGTGTAATCTAAGTTATAATTAACCTTACTTTCAAACAGATGTTAAAAAACTTTTTGGAAATTTTTTTGTGTTCATTGAGTTTGTTTAAAATGTTTTTTCAAAGGTGGTGTGTGTTCGTGAGTTATGTTTGTTAGTGTGTGGTGTGTGTGTGTGTGTGTGGTGGTTCTGTGTATGTATGAGTGTGTGTGGTGTGTGTGTGTGTGTGTTGTGTGTGTGTGTGTGTGTGTGTGTCTGTGTATGTATGAGTGTGTGTGTGTGTGTGTGTGTGTGTGTGTGTGTGTGTGTGTGTGTGTGTGTGTGTGTGTGTGTGTGTCTGTGTATGTATGAGTGTGTGTGTGCTGGCCACCAGAGACCTGCTATTAAAGCAGCACAGATGTAATTAAGTCTCATTTACGCTGAGCACTGTATATTTGAATCTAAGCTCTGCATGTTGTGACGGACCGTTCAGGAAGTCCTGCTCCATGGAGGAAGTGATGCTGGTCAGGTGACTGCTGTGTTCTCTGCAGTCTTTCTCTGCGTCCTCCCAGGTGTGTCTGCGTGGAAACAGACGGTAGCAGTGACCGTGAAACTTCTTCCAGCCGTGTTCACAGCCCTCTGTGTCTGCAGACAGAAAATAACAATTAAAACGACAATGAAAACTCGAAAAAAGTGTTGCTTGAAATAAAATAAATATTAAATGAAATAGGCAAGACACGTTTATTTAGAAAGCATATTTATACACAATGGTATTTCAAAGTGCGTTCAAAGTAAAATAATTATAAATGATATAATAACAACTTCAAAATTTATTTTAAATGAATTAAAACAGTTAAGAATAGATAAGATAACTTTATACTGCAAAATCAACATTTATCACTTTAGGGATGAAAACATATGGAAGCTGTTTCAGACACAGGATAAAAAATAAAAAGGTAAATCTCACAATTCTGACTTACTGAGTTTATAGTTTACAATTCCAAGTTTATCTCTCAAAATTCTAAAAAAATATTTTTTAATAAATAAATAAACATTTAAACAAATAAAATTAAAACAATTAAAAAAACTGAATGTAATGAGATGTAAACTCTTAATTCAGAGGAGAAATAGGCAGAATTGCAACATGTAAACTCTTAATTGGAGAAAAATTTGCTTATTTCCTGCAATTCTGAGAGAATAAAAAAAAAAACATCTTGTGAGATAAAAGATTATGGGCTTCCATAAAAACAACTACAACTAAAACTGAAATAAATATTAACGATATAAAAACAACAGCAACAACAAAAAATTATACAAATGTAAAAAACTCCAAAAATTCAATTAAAATGAAAATAGAAAATAATAATAAAAATGGAATTCAAAATAGTAATAATAAGCTATATTATATAATTGATACTAAAATACACTGATATACACAGTATCGCCATCATAATATTTCTAAACAAGCATAAGGAATGTTTTCATATTCATGAATCATTTCAGCTCATTGGTGTTTATTATCATGCATTCGCATAATCCATCTCTGTGCTCGCGATTCAGCGGTTCCATCAGATTAACATTCATCAAAACATAAAACCCCCTGAAAACTCAGTCTACCTGCAGTGGTGTGTGTGTGTGTGTGTGTGTGTGTGTGGTGTGTGTGTGTGTGTGTGTGTGTGTGTGTGTGTGTGTGTGTGTGTGTGTGTGTGTGTGTGTGAGTGAGAGTGTGTGAGTGTGTGTGTGTCAGTGTGTGTGTGTGTGTGTGTGTGTGTGTGTGTGTGTGTGTGTGTGTGTGTGTGTGTCTGTGTGTGTGTGTGTGTGTGTGTAGTATGTATAGAGTGTGTGTGTGTGTGTGTGTGTGTGTGTGTGTGTGTGTGTGTGTGTGTGTGTTGTGTGCTGTGTGTATGTATGTATGAGTGTGTGTGTGTGTGTGTGTGTGTGTGTGTGTGTGTGTGTGTGTGTGTGTGTGTGTGTGTGTGTGTGTGTGTGTGTGGGTGTTGCATGTGTGTATGTGTGTTGTCATGGGAGAGAACACTAAACGTGTGTGTAAGTGTGGTATGATAGGTATGTACAAGTGAGAGTGTCTGTTGTATGAGGTTGTGTCAGTGTGTAATTTGTTGTAGAATGTACAGTGATGAATTTCTGTTTGTATGGATATTATAAGAAATGAGTTGCTGTGATGTGTAAGTTTAGTGTGTAGTGTAGGAAAAGGGTGGTGTGTACAGTGATAAACAAAAATTGGACAAATGAGTTTTCAAGTGTAAAAAACAAATGTGTTGTTGTTGTGTGTGTGTGTGTGTGTGTGTGTGTGTGTGTGTGTGTGTGCTGGCCACCAGAGACCTGCTATTAAAGCAGCACAGATGTAATTAAGTCTCTGTCAGTGGAGGGGCAGAAGAAACACTGAACAGCGAGGTCGAGTAAGTGTGGATAATGAATGAGGATAATGTACAATCAGCCTGTCATTACTGATAAATAAACCCACCGCAGGGTCTGCTAGAACCCAGACGGGGTTAATTCTGTGAGAATGACCAGCTGACTGAACATTATCCTGCTTATTAAATGGATACTTATAAAATAAATAAGATATGAAACATTGACATTAGTGTATATGATTTATTATATGAGAAGAAAAAGAGTGTGGAGTGATACAAGAGACATAAAACTAAAAATTGAGACAAATTGAGTTTTTTCAAAGTTGTAAATTTTTTTATTGTTTGTAACCAGAAAACTATTTTATGCATAAGGCAGGACTTTTAATGATTAAAAATCCTGAAATATGCCACGACTTCTTTATTTTGAAATGTCTATGCCTTAATTATTCCAGCTGCCTTTTAAAAAGGTGAGGGAGATCAAATATGCACTTTTACAACCATATTACTCTTAAAACATACGGTATTACAATATAAACCCCATAAAGTAAACACTGTCGTAATTCATTAACAGTAAATCATAATGACATCCATTTGCACTATATTGCTTTTTACTGATTTTTGCACAATGTGAATATGCACATGCAATACATGCAAGGTATTAGAGGATATGTTAATTTGATAAACTTGCCTACTGCATATGCAATATATTAATTTGATCATAAAGTAAACGGTATATTGCCTTTTAAAGTTGAAATTTAAGGACAGTTTTAAGAATATTGTTATACATTTAAGATATCTAAGATTTTACACAACCTTAAATTTGATCAAACTGAACTTTTTAAGGACCCTGGCCGGGGAGCCCTTTGAAGTCATACAATGCTTTATGTATCATAATCAAATCAAAATATAAGTCTTTATGACTGATAATCATTGACTTGGAATATAGCGCACAGATCAGATCACATGACCTTTTGCTCGACAGCATCCGTTAATTTTGTGGTAAAGTTAGTTGAGAGGTAGTAAACATGGAAGAATTCACATAAAGACTAAAACAGCACTGGAAAGTGTTTTCTGGTTATCATATACATTTTTCTGAATTGTTCTTGTATCTATTTGACTGTAAATACTGTAAACTTTAAGTAAAGTTATCCAGAAAGCGAATGAAATATGCTCTCAGAGCAAGACAGCTGAACAGTCACTGTTGCGCTCTACTGGAATCATTTGAGATTAAACACAAACATCCAGTGGACTGTGAAAAGACTGTCCATCAGCTGCAGACGCTATCTAAATCTCTACAGCAGCATAACTGTGATGGAGCATCGTCTGATAGAGCGCTGTGACATCACACTGGTGTGTAGCAGTTCTGTGCCATCAGCCTCAGCCGACTGCATTATTATTAGCAGCAATGCATCATCGTTAGAGTCGCTGTCGCCATGGGATGCAGAGGAGGGCGAGCGATGCTCATGAGTCTGCAAAACCACTGAGATGAACGCCACAATGTGTTACAAAGAGAGAGAGGGGGGGGGAGGGGGGGGGGGGGGAGGGGGGAGGAGGGGGGGAGGGAGAGAGGGGGGGGAGAGAGGGGGGAGAGAGAGAGGAGGGGAGGAGAGAGGAGAGGGGGAGAGGAGAGAGAGAGAGGGAGGGAGGAGAGAGAGGAGAGGGAGGGAGAGAGAGAGAGAGGAGAGGAGAGAGAGAGAGAGAGAGAGAGGAGAGAGAGAGAGAGAGAGAGAGAGAGAGGGAGGGAGAGGAGGAGAGGAGAGAGAGAGGGGGGGGAGAGAGAGAGAGGAGGGGAGAGAGAGCGAGAGAGGAGAGGAGAGGAGAGAGAGGAGAGAGAGGAGAGAGAGAGAGAGAGGAGAGGAGAGAGAGAGAGAGAGGGAGGGAGAGAGAGAGAGAGGAGAGGAGAGAGAGAGAGAGAGAGAGAGGAGAGAGAGGGAGAGAGAGCGATAGAGAGCGAGAGAGAGAGAGAGAGAGAGAGAGAGAGGGAGGGAGAGAGAGAGAGAGAGAGGGAGAGAGGAGAGAGAGAGAGGGAGAGAGAGAGAGAGAGAGAGAGAGGAGAGAGAGAGGGAGAGGAATGAGCGACACGAGATGTATGTCAAACAATGAGAGAAGGATAATGAGAGAGAATGAAAGAGAGAGTAGAGCGATATGATTGACGATATTGAATATGCAGTATATTAATGTGAATGATTTTTGCACAGTGCGAATATGTATATGCAATACATGCAAGATATTATTACATATGAAATGTATTAATTTGACCGATGTTTGCATGTGAGTATGCATATGCAATATATGCAAGATATTGCTGCATATGCAATACATTAATGTGACTTATTTTCACAATTCAAATATACTTATGCAATTCATGCAAGATATTGCATATACATTATATTAATTTGGCTGATATTTGCACAAAGTAAATATGCGTATGCAATAAATGCAAGATTTTACAGCATATGCAGTATATGAATTTGACTGAAATTTCCTTAATGAAAATATGTAAGATATTACTGAATATTGCATATGCAATATATTAATTTGTTTTTAGCACAATGCATATGTTAATTTGACTTATTTTTGCACAATAAAAATATGTATGCGCAACATATGCAAGATATTACTGCATACTGTATATGCAAAACATTGATTTGAAAGATCTTGTGAATATTCAATATGTGCAAGATGTAAATTTTTGCACAATACAAATATGCATATGCCAGATATTATTGCATACTGCATATGCAATGCAAATATGCATGTGCCATACATGCAAGAAATGACTGCATATTTTATATGCAATATATTAATTTGACAGATTTTTGCATAATGCTAATATGCATTCATAATATATGCAAAATATTCATGCATAATCAATTTATTAATTTATTAAATAAGTAAAATAATGCACAATAAATCAAGTAATATTAGCACATAAAAACTTGATGTTTAAACAAACAGACTTTAATGATACAGTGAAGGCGTTTCCGTGTGAAGGCGTTAAAAAGTGCTTAAAATCCTTTTAAAACCAGCCTGACCAGTGGAAACCAGCTCGGTTAGTTAAGCTTTGCAACAAGGATAACCTTCATCTTACAGATGAAAACCTCCGAAGACATCACAATGATTGACAGGCAAAGAGTGTTTCTGATTGGCTAACAGGTCTGGGCCACTCCCCTTTTCTCCTCCGAGCCACTGATTTCACTAATACTAGAGATATTTCATGTGTGCTGCTCCACAAACATCACGTCCAGCACCTTTAGGCTGGTTTAAGAGTCATTTCCCCGCAGGGAACGGCTCACATCTTACAGCTGGCTTCAATGTGAGTGAATGTGAGGAAAGGATCAGACTCGGGCGTCTCACCTCTCTCACATCGGTCTCCGCTGTAACTCGGCAAACAGAGGCACACAAACGAGTCCTCTTTATCGATGCAGGTGCCGCCGTTCTCACAGGGGTTCGACTGACAGTCATCAACATCTGAAAGAACAACAGTCATCACAGAGTCAGAAAGCATCACTTAAGTGTCTCTGAGTGTCCCGGAGAAATACTGCTTCTGTTTAAATATTACCTTACTCTCAGATGATTCTCCCAAAGTTACCTCGTAGAAATACATTATACACATTAAAGTGCCCCATTATGCCTTTTCGAATATTACCTTTCATGCAGTGTGTCATGTAGCAGTATGTGGACATAAACTTTCTGCAAAGTTGTGAAGCCCACAGTGCACGATAAATAAAGTTATTGTCTATTAAAAAAAATAAAAATAGTCGGCTCGCAATCGGCTAAATGAGCCGTCAGGAATTCGAATCTTATTCTGTTACGGCTCTACGTCACGAAGTAACACATTTGCATAATGTCCGCCCATTGGCTGTCATTCGAGCTGTACGTGGTAGACCAATCACAAAGGACTGCGCCATCTGACCAATCACAGCAGCGAGGTCTCACGGAAAGGCGGGGTTTAGAGACTGATTCTTCGAACTGCTTCGCACGAGTCGTTTACGAATCCTTTAGAAATGAGGTCAAATTAAAGCTATTTTTTTGAGAAAACTAAAGTGTTTTTTGACCTTGCGTATATGTAAACCTGTTTTAGGACACTCGTAAAACAATATTAGCAACCTTAAAAATGGCATAATAGGGGCACTTTGAAATTATTTATATGATTTTTCTCAGACTTCAGCAAACATCTGCATACATATGTGTATTAATTAGTGCTGTCAAACGATTAATCACATACAAAATAATAGTTTACATAATATACTGTGTATATTTATTATGCATATATAAATACACACACATGCATGTATATATTTAAGAAAAATATTTACGTTTATATATTAAATATATTTATATGATATAATTTCTATGAATATAATTTTTCCATGTTCAGAATAAATCGCTCTAAGGAGGTTTTGAATTCATATAGACCTTTATTAACAAGTTAACATAAGGCCGAGTAGATGTTCGAACCACTCCTGAGTCTCGTCTCAAACTCACATACATGCATCCGGAAGCTTTCCCAGCATTCCACATATGCACCGTTGTATTTATGGACAGCTATCTTTTACATATATGAGTTATTGGAAGTATTATCAATCACCGTCATGTATGCATTTCTAGCTCCTGAACAGACGACGAGTGTCGCTCCAGCATTAAATAGTTAATTCTATTCTAGGCTAGATAATAGTAGTTTATAGTAGAACACAAATTGGCATAATTCTGTTTGATGTTATTTAAAGACTAATGCAAATCTTCTACAGCTATCCCTTTCAAAGCTGACGGCTGCAGCAGGACTGAAGATCATTATATCTGGGTTAAAGCGAGTCGACAGTGCTGGTTTAGCGTCTGTCACAGGCGTTTTATACTCCATCCAGGATTACTCGTTACTCATTAACGCAGACGCTTCCCAATATAGAAACTCTTCTGAGCTCAGCTCGGCGTTTGTCAGGCTTGCAGAAAAGTTGTCATCAGAGGAGCTTGAAAGGATGAAGTGGAAAGTCTTAAAAGTTTGAGTAACACGTCACAAAGTCCCAAGCTGCTGCTCGTGATGTTTTTAGGCTTTAATAGATATCAGACGAGCAGAGGATCATGGGAAGGCTGTATTCAGAGCTCAGGCTGATTTAAGAAACGTAATGCGTTACGGATTTGATCATTGTGTTCATCGTCATCAGTCTCAAGAAGCCTCTCAAGATCATATTTCACCATAACATTTAATGTAAATTATGACATACAGCAAAACAAAGACACTTTAATATTAAGTGGATTTTACAATCACGTTTTTCAATATTTACAAACATTATTTTTAAGACAATTATGGATCCCTCCACAAAGTATAAAACATATACATATATATTTATATTTTTAATTATAAAGTATTTATGTTTAGGGAGCATTTGTTGTACTGCCTTTGATTTGTATTAAATAAAAAATTATAGATTTATATTTTTGACTAATAATTGATTTTATATTCAATTGAAAATCCACTGTATTGCTGTATATATTTACAGTAATACAGTAATTTTTACTGCCATGTGTGAATCTAATAAGCCACTGAGGCAAAAAAATTATTATTAAAAAATTACAAAAAGAAAAAAGTCAAATCTAACTAGAAAAAGGCATAAAAAACTATTAATTAAACAATGGCGATAGTAATATTATATTATATTTTTTATATATTATAACAATTATATACATCTTAAATAATAAATTAATATGTAATAATCTAAAAATGAATATTCGTATAATTATTTATAAAAAAATAAACATAAAATAGCAACTAAAACTCAATAAAATAAATTAAAACGAATAAATACTATAAATACATTAAAAAATTAAGAAAAATGCCAAAAACACAACAAAACTAAAAATGTAAAATTAAAGTGAAAACAGAAAATCTAAAAATAAGATTTAATAATAAACAAAAAAAATAACAGCACAATATTAAATTATGTTAGTTGTATATTAATTAATACATTACTAATTAATTCAAAAAAGAATATCCATATCATCATTGATGAATATTTATAAAAATAACTACAACTAAGGAAAATAGATTAAATTAATAAATACTTAAAAGTAAAGCACAAAAATAAATACAGCTTTTCATATAATAAAATAATGTTTGAAAATATTAATAAGTGTTCTGCACACTTGATTTACACGATCAGTCATGTTGATATTCATCAGTAATTAGGAAAAGCATCTTCTGAGGTCGTTCTTAACGAGTCGCAAGGTTCTTCTGCTCGTCATGAATATTTGAATCATGAGTTCTGAAAGTGCTGATAGTTTCCCTATCACTGCTCTGTTTAACACATGCTGTCCTGAAAACAAACCACACGTACAGTATATACGTCCTCAGAGAGATGAAGTACAATACAACTCTCATCATGTCCTCACTCTAGTGTTTCTTTCTTCAGTCGAACACAGAGGAGACATCATTTCACACAATGAGAGCGAACGCAGACGGACACGTCATCTCCTTTTGAAGAAATCGATTATACTAAAATATCTTCTAGAAACATTTACCATCACAACATGCTAATCTAAAGCACTTAATCATAATAGAAGCACAAAGTGAATTAGCTAGACCTTCATCTCATTGTTGTTGTACTGTCTCAGAACACACTGCAGTAAATGTGAAGAGGTCAACATAAACTTTGACCCCCAAACGCCCACCTTAGTGTCCCACATGATGGACTGCTTGACCTCTGACCTCAGTATTGACCTCTGTCTGTATGACAGCTGGGCCACAATCCTCCTCAATAACTGGATTTGATCAACACAGAGACTGTATTCAGAGAAAAGGCTTTTGAAAGAAACTACATCAGGTTTCCAGCATTTCTCATCAGATGAAACAGAAATATAAAAACCCCACAAAACTAAAAAAAGACAAACGTTCATAAAATGACTAAACCTTACACTAAAATCTAAATGTAAACTGAAAAAATAAAAACAAATGCTACAAAAAATTACAATGTAAATGCTTACTATAATAGCATAGAAATAATACTGAAATGTACTACACTGTACTGGGTGATCATGTGTGTCTATTTTCATTTCTCCTAAACATCTCAAAATATAAATACAACTATTAAATGATAATAATAATATTCAAACATTTTCCTCTAATTATAAATGCAGATTTCAGTAACTGAATCGGCACCCATTCACTGCAGAGCATCCATTGCTGAGACACTGATGCAATGCTACATTTCTCCAAATCTGATGAAGAAACAAACTCATCCTCATCTTGGGTGGCCTGAGGGTGGGTAAGCTTTCAGCAAATTTGTATTTTTTGGATTTGCTCACCGATTTCACAGCTCTCTCCTGCGTAACCCTGTGGACAGAAGCAGCGGAATCCCTCTCCGTGAGGAAGACACGTCCCTCCGTGCAGACAGCTACATCTGTCGTCTGCTGTTAAACAGAAAACACACACACACACACACACACATGTTGGTTTTTATGGTTTACGGGGACTCTCCATAGGCGTAATGGTTTTTATACTGTACAAGCTGTATGTGCTATTGCCCTACACCTACCCTACACCTAAACTTAGCCCTCACAGGAGACGGTGCATTTCTATTTTCCCTCAAAAAAACTCACTCTGTATGATTTATAAGCGTTTTAAATTATGGGGACACTGAAAATGTCCTCATAAATCACCTTCTCCTTGTAATACCTATGTCATACCCATGTCATTATACAAATTTGTGTCCTCATAAACCACATAAACATCCCACACACACACACACACACACACACACACACACACAGACACACAGACACACAGACACAGACACAACACACACAGACACAGACACAGAGACACAGAGACCACAGACACAC
>CM049826.1:1678559-1698559 GCA_027422435.1 Schizopygopsis pylzovi | reverse complement strand
TAAAATCTAAAATAAATGTGTCAATTCAAAATATTATTAAATATTATAATCTATTAATAATACTAAAACTATATATATATATGTGTGTGTGTGTGTGTGTGTGTGTGTGTGTGTGTGTGTGTCTGTGTGTGTGTGTCTGTGTGTCTGTGTCTGTGTCTGTGTCTGTGTCTGTGTCTGTGTGTCTGTGTGTGTGTGTGTCTGTGTCTGTGTGTGTGTCTGTGTGTCTGTGTGTCTGTGTGTCTGTGTCTGTGTCTGTGTGTCGTGTGTGCGTGTGTGTGCGTGTATGGTGTCTCGTGTGTGTGTGTGCCTGTGCTGTGTCTGTGTCTGTGTGTGTGTGTCTGTGTCTGTGTCTGTGTGTGTGTGTGTGTGTGTGTGTGTGTGTGTTGTGTCTGTGTGTGTGTCTGTGTCTGTGTCTGTGTCTGTGTCTGTGTCTGTGTCTGTGTGTGCGTGCTGTCTGTGTCTGTGTCTGTGTGTGTGTGTCTGTGTCTGTGTCGTGTCGTGTGTGGTCTGTGTCTGTGTCTGTGTGTCTGTGTGTCTGTGTGTGTGTGTTGTGTGTGTGTGTGTGTGTGTGTGTGTGTGTGTGTGTGTGTGTGTGTGTGTGTGTGTGTAGTAAAAAATATTAAAATTACATTTTAAGAATTTTTTTAACAATTTAAAATGACAAAAGCACATAACAAATTTACTAAAACTAAAACTATACAAAAAGCTACCTCAACATTTTAGTAAATACCAATAAAATTATTAATAAAATAATCAATAGAATATTAATAAATAGTATAACCTACACATAATACTTAAATAAAACATAATCCATAACTATCAGATATCAATCATGGTTTGTGTTTGTCATATAGTGTATTCTAGCCAGTGTTGTTGTTAACTAAAAATAAAGCAATTCAAATCAGTCTCATTAATTGAAATGAAGCTGAAATATAATAAAATATGAATATTTGATGAAAAAACGAACTGAAAAATGTTGCCTTGGCAATCAGCTGAAATAAAAGCTGAAGTACAAAAATGACCAAAACTAAAATTAAGTTCAAAAGCATTATAAAAATAATAAAAAACTACGAAAAATTACCAAAGCTCAAAACAAAGAGACTTCCAATAAAAATAAATCAATTCAAATTGTATTTCAGAATATTAATCAATACTATTCATAGCCTATAAATACTAAAATAACACTAAAACGTTGCATTAAATTAAATGAATTAGTATTATTACAGGCTATACTATTATAATATGTATTAATATTCTGAATTAAATGTTTATTTTATTTTTAAAAGTTGTAGTATTTTTGTTACGTGCTTTTGTCATTATTTTTTCTATTTAACTCTATACTTGCATTTAAATGGTCATTTTATTTCCATTTTCATCACATATACTGTTAACCTCAAGCGAATAAGCAGCACTAACGAGGCAGAGACTAAAACACGCTTTCAGTATGATGAGTGATGATTATTAATCTGTCCGTGTGCGGGGGGGTTATTCAATCAGACCATGCTGTTTTCTGACTCATTCCTCCGATCTGTTCTTTGTCTCTAGAGAGCGGTGAACCGTCGACTCTCATTACATATTCACTTGAGTCCAGCTCGTATACTCGTTAAGACTTCAGGCTGAGATTCACTGATATCATTACTATTACTCATTTTAAGATTAGTGACCTGAATCAAACGTCAGTGTGTAGCTGCATCGGTTCATGAATGATTCCTCAAATCATGAGTCTCGAGGTGATAAGATGCACTTCATCACTTAGGGCTGAAATACTGGCTTTTGAAATATGACACGGCATCATATTCTTGATGACACTGTAAACAGTTACAGAGGAAAACCGGTCATTGAGCTCTAAACTACAGGAGAACAGCTAGTGTTGTTATTATGCACTAAACTAAAATTACTCATTATTCATAAAAATAACATATTTGATGCATTTTTATCATTTAAACTTAAATGAAAATTAGAAATGTTGCCTGGACAAATAATTAAAAAAAAGTTACTAAAATTTGAAAATGACTAAAACTAAAAATGAAATAAACAACTTAAAGCTAAATAGAAATAATAAACACATCACATAAATATGACTGAAACTAAAACAAAAACTGAAAATATAAAAAAAAAATTTTTTTTAATTATTTTGATTTCAGTTTTAGTTTAATGGAAATAAAACTGAACTCAAATAAAATATTAGATGGAAAATGTCAATAGAATTTAGAAATGTTGCCTTAGCAACTAACTGAAATATTTTTATTTATTTATATTGTTTATTAAAATTTGATATAGAAAAATAAAATAAAATCAATGGAAAAACACAAAAAAAATGACTGAAACGAACTAAAATTAAAATGAATGAAAATATATTTTACAAATACAAATATATTTTTCAATATATTACTTCAGGTATTAGTAACATTTGAAATGTTGCCTTGGCAACTAACTAAAATAAATTAGGTTTAATTTATTCAAAGCTATTTTATAATACTGATAAATATTTTAATATCATACAAATAATACTAAAATAACACTGATTCTGGACTTAATTAAACAGGCAGGTGACATGCACAGCATTTTTTGTTCACATTGTGCCGCTGACTAATTAAACCTCAAATGTTTTCACTTAATGCACTGAAATATAATGTCATGTAACAGCA
Organism: Schizopygopsis pylzovi; assembly: GCA_027422435.1. Classification (NCBI taxonomy): domain Eukaryota; kingdom Metazoa; phylum Chordata; class Actinopteri; order Cypriniformes; family Cyprinidae; genus Schizopygopsis; species Schizopygopsis pylzovi. The sequence continues at coordinate 1,695,911 of CM049826.1, read as the reverse complement.
GGAGAACTAACTGATGGCTGATTCAATTGCAGTGGTACAAAAGCAATGAATATTTTACAATGAATGTCTAAAAAAGAGATTTTACTAAATAAAGTAGCTCTCAAACCCTAGTGAGCTGCCCTGCTGTCTAGTGTGCCGTTATTATACACACTAGAAACATATATAACACCAGCACGGACACACTTGTACGGAAGACTGTTTCTGCCATGGAGTCAAACAATAAACATTTTTGAATTTTTTCTTAGGAATTTTGAGTCATAAACCAAAGAAAAAAAGTCAGAATTGTGAAATTAAAAGCTGCAATTACCCTTAAAAAAAAAAAAAATCCATGGCAAAAATAGATTTTTTTTCTTAATTTTTGAGATATAAAAAAATAATAATAAAACAGGTAAATGTAACTTTTTATTTTAGAATTCTGATTTTTTTTCTAGCAATTCCGAGTACACATTTCACAACTCTGAGTTTATATCTTGCAATTTCAGTTTTATTGCAAAACAAAAAGACTAAATAACGAGATATAAATATAACAATTTAAATAGAAATATATAAGGTAAGTGTGAATAGAATTCCTCGTAATTCTGACTTTTTTCCTCACAGTTTGGATTTTTAATTTTTTTTATCAAATGGTGGAAAAATTTGAAAAAGGTTTGAAATTTAGTAATTCTGAGTTTATATCTCGCAATTCTGACTTTTTTTCTCACAATTTGGATTTTATTTTTTTCATCCCATGGTGGAAAAATGTGAAAATGGTTTGAAATGTACATTTTATAATTCTGAGTTTATATCTCGCAATGCTGACTTTTCCACCCGCAAAACAGCGAGGGGTCCAAATGATGAGATATAAACTCAGACTTATGAGAAAAAAGTCTGAATTGTGAGATAAAAACACTGGCCTGTGCATATGCTTGCGTTCAGTTATGACATATTTCACAATGCAACCGTGCACAAAATCAGTCTTGCATTGCTAGAAGCTAATAACGATTACTCTGAACGCTCGCGGCTGCGTTTGTTCCTGGCCCAAGGCAGCATCCTAATTTAAATGAACCCTCACAAATGAGTGGTCACGTTATAAAACAGCGCACAAATATCAGGGTGAACTGTCTGTGTGTTTCACTGGAGCGTACAGTACTGTACTGTAAGTGTGTGTACAATAAGTGAACCTTTTACAGTTTCTGGCTTCTTGTCTCAAGCTTTCAACCATCAATTATGAAGCTGCCACAGGGACAGAAATTCTGCCTTCATGGAAAATAGACTTTAATAATGTAGGCGACGGGCCTAAGTTTCTATTTGCCGTTAAACATTAATGCTGCCGGGTTCAGTTTGGGCCAAACAAGGTATCTGTATTAATGAAGACAGGAGGGCAGAGAGGACGACAAACAGAGACCACAATCTCAGGTTCTGGTTAAAGTCAAGCTGAGACAATACCATCAATGATCTCAGCTTCGTCCTCTCGCTGGACCGGAGCTTGATTTAACTCTGAGCAACGCTGACCGATCGTCTCTCAGTGATGACGAGCGACTAAACCTCGTTTAAACCTCGTGCGTTCACAAAAAGCATGTCTAATAAACCCAATCACGAAACTTCTGCAACTTAACAACAGTTTATTTAAAAGCTATATAAAAAAATCAATACAAATGACAAACGCTCAAAACACAATGACGGAAACAAACTAAAATTAAAATAGAAAGTTGCTATTTTTATTTCAGTTTTAGTGACTTTAGTAACTTATTTTTATTTTAGTTAGTTGCCAAGATAACATTTAACATTTCATTTAAGTCTTTTAAAGCTAATTTATAATTAAAAAAGTGTTTAAATAATATTAAAATAACACAGATTAAAGTTGTTTCCACTTAATGCACTTAAATAACTCAATTTTGTATGGCCCAGTGAAATCCTTTTTCCCCTAAATTCAGTTTTCCCAAATTCATTTGTCATGAATTTTAATTTTCAATTAATCTTCTCAATACTGTTGTAATGTTTTAATTGCATTTTAATAACTAAAAAGCATGTCTGGTTAATAGAAATAAAGGAACTTATACTAACTAACAGCAAAACAAATTAAATTTGTTAGGTCCCTATAAAATTAATTTCTCTCGTAAATGTTTGACAAAAATACAAATATTAACACACAATGAAATCTTTTTTTATATAAATTCTGTTTCAGTTTGTTTATATTCTGTTTTACATTTTAATAATAAAAAATATCTCTGATTAGTTTAGTTTAGTCAAAATTGCTAATTTTTTTATCAAAATAATTTTACTTTGCTGCATTCTTATTTTCTACAGTGTTTTAATTGATCTATTTCTCAGAAAAATTGCACAAAAAAAACAAACGATCACATACTTTGAAAGTTTTTGTTAATATTCTGAAAAATATTTAATTTTTAATTTTCTGTTTTAATTGTAAAAATGTTGTGTTTGTCATTTTTACTAGTCTTTGTGTTTAGTTTAGTTCAGTTCTTAATTATTTTAATGTATCATTTTTAGTTTATTTACTTTTTGTTATTTCAGTTCTTTGTTTAGTTTGGACGGAACATCAATTTTTTTGTTGAAAATGTATTATTGATATTGTGGATTTTTAAAAATAGAGTTCAGATGAAATTTTCTTCTAAAATGAGCCTTTTTCTCAGAGTCCTGTGTTTATGTTCAGCTACTTAACTTAAATGCAATTAAAATAATTTATTCATTGCTATTAAAGTGAAATTAGGCTACTGAACCAACACATAGGAGCCTGATTAAAATGCACATTTTCAAAATGTCTTTTGCATCTGAACTCTTCAAATATTGATCGCCCAGCCATACTTAAAATGCATCTTTCCTTTCAGAAAAATATCTGAATCAGTCATGTTTGTTGTGTCGCATCCATTGCTCTCACCGATCCGTCAGAAGATCAGAAACAGAAAGGCTTGTCGGTCATGTTTACCTGATCCGGGCGTTGCAGTGGTTCTGCCGTCCGGCGCGGGCGTCTCCGTCACAGCCGCGCTCTTAGTCGCCGCCTCCGCTTCACTTCCAGTCAAGTAGCTCCAGGGTTTCCATAACGAGCTGGCGATGCTGGTGAGGGAACTCTTGGCCTTTCCTCGAGGAGCCTCTGAAGGAGCCGCAGCACTCACAGACTGACCGGACAGACCTTCATCCTCGTCCTCTTCCTCTCGGGCCGAGCCGCCAGGACTCAGATCCGGAGGCACCTGTCGGCTGTCTGGGAAGGAGTCCAGCTGGCCGCTCCAGTCCAGAGACGTGTCTCCGGCTCGCAGACGGCACGGTCAGATACTCAGCCGAGAGCTCGGCGCCCTCAGCGGTCATCAGCGGCTCTTTGTCCAGATCCACCTGTCCGGTCCAGTTAGCGGGTCGAAGGTCAGGCAGGTCCGGCTGGCCGGCAGTCTGTGCGTCTGAATACAGTCAGATACAAGCTCATTTAACATCGAAACAACACTTCTTACTTTCAACATACCACACTTTTCTAAGTGAAACAGGGCATTTAACAATAATTCATCTTGCTCATTCATTGGATGCTCTGCGTATACAATAAATAACAAACTTGACCAACATACACAACAAAAGTTTGGGATTAGTAAGAGTCTTTTCTTCATTCGACCCAATATACAGTAAAAACATTTAACCCTCTGGTTGTGTTGACTCACACGGTGACTCACTTCTTCTAGAGGTGAAGCTGGATCACGAATGATTCACATGAACATAGACACATTTAGGTAGACAAAAAAGAATAATATTTGATTTCGTATCGTACCGTGACGAACCATCCAGTTCACACCCCTAATGCTAATGCATACCTCTATAGCAGAAAGCATCGAAGCGCGCCGTCCCGTTGTTCAGTTCTGCCGGTGAAACGGTTCGGACGCCTGGTTCTCCAGCGGGACAGTCCGAGCGCAGCGAGCTGATGGAAAACCTCACGCTACCGTCAGACAGCCAGGCCGGCTCGCAGTGGTCCAGCCCAGAGCTCCAGGCCAGATAGAGCTGACCCACGGTCGCCAGCCGGCCGCCCAGCGCCGCACACTGAGCCACGGCCTCCGGATGAGTCAGTCTGTCAGGAGCGCTGGCGGGAAACACTTCACCTGCACAAACACACGAGCAGAACAGCTTGTGCGTTCAGCTGAATCACTGCAACACTTTCACATGTGCAGGGACTTTAGAATAAACGTTATGAAACAGCATCATCAAAAACCCATTACATTGATTTATAATACATCTGAAAGCATCTTAACATCAATCAGTCAATTACAGCATGACGATTTTGGTAAATTATTAAAAACGCATTATTTTTCAAACGGTTATGAATTATGCATATGTTGATACACTTCTGTGGTGTTACTGTAATAGTTTATTAATAGATAAATAGACGGATAATAGCTGCTAGTTACTATTGAGTGTTGACTTTTCTGTAATAAAATCAAAATACAATTAATATTGTTATTATTTTACTACTTTAATTGAATATTATGTATTAATATTTTACATTAAACTATTTTTTTAATTAAAATGTATTTAGTACATAGTATACTTACCAGTATAATATTAAGTTTATGTATTTACTTAGTAAATAATAAATATTATATACATAATGATGAACATGATATACAATTAATATAACAAATAACAATAATTATGACATTATTATTATAAAAATAAATTGGCTGTAACCCTGGAATAAATAATAATAATAATAATCTATTATACTTTTTATGAGAATTATGTATTTATTTAGTAAATAACAAATATTGAACATATAATGAAAACATAATATGCAATTAATATAACAAATTACAATAATTATGACATTTATCATTATTATTATAAGAATAAATTGGCTGTAACCCTGGAATACATAATAATAATAATAATAATAATAATAATCTATTATACTTTTAATGAAAAATATGTATTTATTTAGTAAATAACAAATATTGAACATATAATGAAAACAAAATATGCAATTAATATAACAAATAGTAATAATAATAGTAATATTTATTAGAGAAAAATCATCTGTAACCCTGAAAGCAGCAATAATAAATTAAATTAAATTACATTAATACATTACATTAATAGTAGCACTAATATGTGACCCTCTCTGTGAAATCCAGGTTAAAGTCTTAAAATCAAATAATGAGATAACAAGCATTAAAATGTCATTTTCACTATAATTTCAATCTTTGACATGACTTTACTCAGTCAATATTATAGATATAAAGGTAAAGTTTTCTCAGAATGTTCTTTATCATATAAAGGATGATTTTTTTGTAGAAAACAGCACATCACAATAAATGGACTTTAGCTGGGTTTTCACAGAGAACGTCACATGTAATAGTGGGATATGGTTTGAAATATTAGATTGATCCCATTCGTTCATGTAATAGTGGGATATGGTTTGAAATATTAGATTGATCCCGTTCGTTCATGTAATAGTGGGATATGGTTTGAAATATTAGACTGATCCCGTTCGTTCATGTAATAGTGGGATATGGTTTGAAATATTAGATTGATCCCATTCGTTCATGTAATAGTGGGATATGGTTTGAAATATTAGATTGATCCCATTCGTTCATGTAATAGTGGGATATGGTTTGAAATATTAGACTGATCCCATTCGTTCATGTAATAGTGGGATATGGTTTGAAATATTAGACTGATCCCATTCGTCCATATAAACGTGTTTTCTGGAATCTCACCTCGCATGTTATTAATGAAACAATAAACGTCAAACAGTTCCGAAGGGTCCCGTTTCCCATAATTCCTCACTCCAGAAGAAAACTCTGCGTGTCCGTAGCAGCCGAGCTCGGGTCTCTGTACGGGATACCTGCGGAGAGGAGACCATATCCATACGCAAATAAAGCTGCTATTAAATCATTTCACAGCATCCTCTGTCTGTCTGGAGATTAATAATCTTCATCAACACTGAAAGATATGAACAACTCGGTCCAAACCGCTTCACTAAAGCAGGCTCGAAATCTATTCAGTAGTTATATTGTGATTTTTAAATATTACTTTGATGTTAAATTAATAATAATTGTGTAATGCATAATATTAATACATAATGCATAAATAAAATAGTAAAGTAATAATACAATTATGTATTTATTTTAACAAATTCTTCTTATTCTTCTTATTAAAGTTAAATGTATTCATTAAATGTTATGTATTAATATTCAATATTTACTAAATTAATAAATATACAAATAATTTAATGTATAGTATTATAACAACTTAAAAATAATACAATATTAATATTAATAATAATAATAATTGTTGTATACATTGTGTAATGCATAATATTAATACATAATTAAAACAGTAAAGTAATAATACAATGATGTATTTCTTTTAACAAATTCTTCTTATTCTTCTTCTTATAGTTATACGTATATATAATGTATTAATATTACGTATTCAATATTTATGATTTACTAAATTAATAAATGTACAAATAATTTAATGTATGGTATTATAACAACATACAAATAATACAATAATAATAATAATAATAATTGTTGTATACATTGTGTAATGCATAATATTAATACATAATGCATAATTAAAATAGTAAAGTAATTATAAAATGATGTATTTATTTTAACAAATTCTTCTTATTCTTCTTATTAAAGTAAAATGTATTCATTAAATGTTATGTATTAATATTATGTATTCAATATTTACTAAGTTAATAAATATACAAATCATTTAATGTATAGTATTATAACAACATAAAAATAATACAATATTAATAATAATTATATTTATTTGATTATTTACAGAAAAATGTATGTGTTAATTTTATGCATTCAATATTGATTATTTACTAAATAAATAAACATACTAAATAATACACTATTAAGTATATTATGTACTAAATACATAAGCATATTTCTTAAAGCTACAGGAACAACCTTATAAACTTAGTTTGATGTGTGTAGATTCATAACAAAAATATCTTTAATAAAATATTAAAATATAATGTTCATTCCTAAATGTATTATTTCAGATTTAATTTTAAAGTCTTATTTGAATTATTACTCATTAAAGTTGTGTTTCAGGTCGCAGTGGAGTTTGGCTCGTCCCTCAGTTGATATATATATAAATGGTTTTCTATGATATCTCCCGACTGATGCTCATGAGTCGGACCTGACGCTCTGGTCTCGGATCCATCCGGCCGCACAGCTGTTCATGCCGGAGTGAAACGCCGCCCACAGCTGCTCAGGGGTCACGACCTCAGCCGAGTTCTCCTCACACGCGTGAACGGCCTCGGCGAACGACAGAGAGTAGCGGTCCGCGGGAGAACGGTAGTGAAACACCACGCCTGAAAACACAGAAACATCAACATCACAAAACATCTCAAAACATCAACATCACAAAACATCAACATCACAAAACATCAACATCACAAAACATCACAAAACATCAACATCACAAAACATCACAAAACATCAACATCACAAAAAATCAACATCACAAAACATCAACATCACAAAACATCAACATCACAAAACATCAACATCACAAAACATCACAAAACATCAACATCACAAAACATCACAAAACATCACAAAACATCAACATCACAAAACATCACAAAACATCACAAAACATCACAAAACATCAACATCACAAAACATCACAAAACATCAACATCACAAAACATCACAAAACATCACAAAACATCAACATCACAAAACATCACAAAACATCTCAAAACATCAACATCACAAAACATCACAAAACATCAACATCACTAAACATCACAAAACATCAACATCACAAAACATCACAAAACATCACAAAACATCAACATCACAAAACATCACAAAACATCAACATCACAAAACATCACAAAACATCAACATCACAAAACATCACAAAACATCAACATCACAAAACATCAACATCACAAAACATCACAAAACATCACAAAACATCAACATCACAAAACATCAACATCACAAAACATCAACATCACAAAACATCACAAAACATCAACATCACAAAACATCAACATCACAAAACATCACAAAACATCAACATCAAAAAACATCAACATCACAAAACATCAACATCACAAAACATCACAAAACATCACAAAACATCAACATCACAAAACATCAACATCACAAAACATACACAACATCACAAAACATCACAAAACATCAACATCAAAAAACATCAACATCACAAAACATCAACATCACAAAACATCACAAAACATCACAAAACATCAACATCACAAAACATCAACATCACAAAACATCAACATCACAAAACATCACAAAACATCACAAAACATCACAAAACATCAACATCACAAAACATCAACATCACAAAACATCAAACATCACAAAACATCACAAAACATCACAAAACATCAACATCACAAAACATCACAAAACATCAACATCACAAAACATCAACATCAACATCACAAAACATCACAAAACATCAACATCACAAAAAACATCACAAAACATCACAAAACATCAACATCACAAAACATCAAACATCAAACATCACATATAACATCACAAAACATCACAAAACATCAACATCACAAAACATCAACATCACAAAACATCACAAAACATCAACATCACAAAACATCACAAAACATCACAAAACATCAACATCACATAAACATCACAAAACATCACAAAACATCAACATCACAAAACATCACAAAACATCAACATCACAAAAACATCACAAAACATCACAAAACATCAACATCACAAAACATCACAACACATCAACATCACAAATAAACATCACAAAACATCACAAAACATCAACATCACAAAACATCACAATTAACATCAACATCACAAAACATCACAAAACATCAACATCACAAAACATCACATAAACATCACAAAACATCAACATCACAAAACATCACAATAACATCACAAAACATCACAAAACATCAACATCACTTAAAACATCACAAAACATCAACATCACATTTAAACATCAACATCACAAAACATCACAAAACATCAACATCACAAAACATCAACATCACAAAACATCACAAAACATCAACATCACAAAACATCACAAAACATCAACATCACAAAACATCACAAAACATCACAAAACATCAACATCACAAAACATCACAAAACATCAACATCACAAAACATCACAAAACATCACAAAACATCACAAAACATCAACATCACAAAACATCACAAAACATCAACATCACAAAACATCAACATCACAAAACATCACAAAACATCAACATCACAAAACATCACAAAACATCAACATCACAAAACATCAACATCACAAAACAACCGAGACGCAGGCGGCACTGGGGATGATAACTGACCCATACTTTTAGAAGAGGTCAGAACGGTTTATCATAGTTTACATTTACTTCACACTTTTACACTAAAATAGTAATAATATTAATATATCATATTGATCAATAAAAGTATTATTTAAATCGCGTATTATTATTTTCAATTATTATTATTATTATTTATAAATCACAACAACATTTAATTAAAATATATTTATTAATAATTTCTTGAATTTTCACTTATTAAAATAGTTTCAAATTATGATAAAGCTCAACTCAACTCAACTCAAAAAAAATGAGTTTAATTTGTGTAGACTCATTACAAAAAAGATGAATAACATAGTAATAATATTAATCAATACAATTATTATTTAAATTGATATGAATTTATTGTTATTTTCAATTATTATTATAATTATTTATAACCACAACAACAATAATAAAATAAAATAAAAACGACATATTTTTTATCATTTCTTAAATTTTCCCTTTGTTTTGAATTATGATAAAGCTCAACTCGTCCCTTAGTTTGTAAAGAGATTAATTTGTGTAGACTCGTTACAAAAAATATTAATACAAATTATAATATTATGAATATATAATTCATATATAATTGTATTAATTTTAGTAAAAACTCATTAGTGTACTTTTTTGTCATTTTTATAAGCTTTAAATATTTAATAATAATAATAATAATATTTAAAAATATTTCTACATAGAATCTATTTTAATTTCAGTTTTATTAATTTACTTCTGTTTAAACTTAATTTCTAATTTTCTTAGAATTTCCTAACTTCAAGTTAAATTTTTTTTTTATCTAATATTTATATTAAATTGTATTTCAGCTTTGTTCAATTACCAAACACAATTTTCAATAATTTCAGTTAACAATAACAACACCGTTTGAAGGACCATAATTTATCCTGAAATATGTGTAATGCTATAAAATAAGTATAAAAAATCCAGGAAAAGTACAATAATCAAATATTAAATGATCATTATTCAGCTCAATTCCGTTTAGTGTTGGATCAATAATTGTAGGCTATTAATGATGCAAAGTGAGTGTCATTATCAGCTAAAATGTTGAACTCATCTGATTAAATCAATAATATCACTAATATCAATCATCTGTTACAGCGCATACATTATGATTTATCTGCGGTTTTTAGATGTCACCTGTTTTCCTCAGAATTCACACAGCCTCTCAACGCTTTAATTAAAGAGTTACGGCCAATTAAGCAGTTAATGAGAGCCTCAGATGAAAATGAAAGATAAAGCTGAGCTAAAGTTAGACAGGAAAAGCTGAAATGAATCTGATATCGACAGTCTGAGTGGATGTAATGAGAGGGTAATTAATTCACAGCAGACTCCTGGACTCTTAACGAGCCGCCGCTTTTCCTCAATGTTTATCTGCTGTTCTGGGTTCAGTTGTGCAAAATGACTTTCATAATGATTGGAGCTCGCTCGCTGGAGGTTTACAGACAGATATATTGAGCTGCAACTCTCTTAAATGAACACCCGACAGAACCGTAAGAGCCTCGACCCAGATTCCACTCCACAGTATATATTTGATCATGCTCATTTCACAAAATGGCTTAATTATCATCGAGAAGAAGAAAGTCAACAGTTATGTTGTTTGTAGACCATTTGGGATGATCACATCCTGAGCACATGTCACCAATTGTAGAAGTGGAGCAGGTGTGGGACACTGAGAACCACCTCAGACTAATGGTGCTTTTCCACTGCGTGGTACGGCTCCTTACGGCACGGCTCGTTACGGTTCGGCTCGTTACAGCACGGCTCGTTACGGCACGGCTCAGGTTCGGCACGGCTCGTTACGGCACGGCTCGCTACGGCAGCACGGCTCATTACGGCACGGCTCGATTCGGATCGGTTTGTGTTTCCACTGCAGTTTAGTAACACTTTAGAGTGGGCGATTATTCGACAGAATGTCGTTCATAGCTGCTCCGCATCTGACTGTACAGATGGACAGTGCTATCGTAGAACGCGCCAATACAAACACAACAAAGGAGCATATCGACGGAATAGTGTTCTTCGTTCTCGGCACATGGATGTTTTTAACAGCAATGGAGAGTGCTATGAGAATGCTTGGGATTTACCCCCCCCCCCAGCAGCAGAGACTGTGGGGCAGTGCCACGGGCAATAGAGGAGGGCAGGGATGTTCGCGCAGGTGTGCTGCGTTACTTGAATAGTTAACTATTCATGTTAAAAATAACATGACTTGTTCAAGGGCTAAAATGTATCCTGAGATGTGTGTAATGCTATAAAACATGTAAGAAAGAGTCCAGTACAGTGATTGAATATTAAATAAGTCCAGTTTGGATCTCACCTGTGACCTCCAGGTTGACTGAGTCCTGCTCATAGTTTTCTCCCAGGGCGACGTGGCACCGGAAGCTCCCGGAGTCGTTGGAGCGGAGCTGGGAAAGCGCTAGCGAGGCGTTGAGCGGGTCGGCCGAGTATCCGGGCAGACTGACCCGACCTGCATACGCCCGGTGCACCCTGACCACCCCGTCCCGGGCCGCCAGCACCGTCTGCTCCTGCGCTCCGGAGCCGCGGCTCCAGCGGATGAAGGGGCCGTGTCCCGGAAGCAGGGCGGCTGGAAGGGTGAACACACACGGGAGCAGAGCGGAGCCGGATAACGGGCGGCGCAGGGGAGGATGGGTCACTCTCCGGACCGTCGCTGGAGTCTGGGCTCGAGTCAGCTCTGAGAGAACAGAGAGAGAGACAGACAGAGTCAGGTGTGAAGTGTGCAGCGTTTGCTGTGTCTCTGGGGTCTCAGGTTAATGTTCAGAGATAATAATTACCTACAACAGCAGAATAAAACCGCTATATAACAGTGCTATTTTTGAATAAGAAAACATTTATTTAAAATAAATAATTCAAAATATTAAAAAAAATTATATATTTTTTTATATATGATTTTAATTTTAAAGTAGTTTAGTCGTTTTAGTTTAAAAAAATACTATGTCTATATAATTTTTATTAATTATTCATTTTTAGTTATTTTTCTAAATGAGCAAATGAGAAATTAAATTAAACATTTTAAATACTAAAACTAAAATAAATATAAAAATAAAGGTTTTATTTTATCAGTTAACATTTTTTTTTCATGAAAATGATTTTATGGTTTTAGATTTCATTATTTGTAGTTATTTTTAAGTTTAAATTATGTTTAAGTACTAAAATGACTATATAAATATATATTTATATAATAAATAATATAAATGTAAATAAATAAGAAAAGTTTGTTTTATTCCAGTTAATGTTTATTTAATTTAAACAATTATATTTTTATGTTTTTATTTTTTATTAATTAATTTTAGCACTTCAAGCTAAACTAAAAACAACAAATAAATAAATGTTGCCTTGAAATCTTTTTTAATAACAAAAATAAATAAATTATAGAATAAAGAAAATAGAAAAATAAAGAAACATTTGTATGTTTCTAATTATATATTTATCTATACTTTATACCTATATGTTTATTTCTGTTATAAAGTACAGATAAATATATAATTAGAAACATAAAAATATAGCTTTATTTTATTTCAAGTAAAGATTTTGTTCATGGTTTTAGTTTTAGTTCATGATGATTTGATTATTGTTTAATATTTATCAAAAACCCGTTTGGTCCAGATGATGAACTAAAGAGAAAAGTAGTTCCTTCAGTTATTATATTTTGATGAAAGATTATGAAGACAAATATTTCAACACATGCACTGATGAATAATTCACAATAAGAATATAAGTGTGATTTAAGGAAGCAAAAATGACCCTTTTTTATTTGACATCAAGATAAATTCATATTCTCATTTTCTCATTCAGAAAAGCCTCATAAAACCTGACGGATTATTACAGCAAAAGCCTTTGTAACGTCCTCAAACACATGAATAATCCTGGTTCTCCAGCCTGAGCGCGGTTCATTAAAACACTTCAGAGCTGTGAGAGGAACAACAGAACGATGAAGCTTCAGCTCCCAAACCAACACTCGAGAGAGTTTCTTCTTCTGGAGAGCTTTCGAAACGATGAATGTCTTACAGCTGAACTGGATCTCAGTCTGACGTGTGTTCATGTGCATCTGAAGCGTCTGTCAGTTCATCCCAGCAGATGAATCAGAATAAACACAGTAGGAACCAGTGTCGGGGGGGTAACGCATTACAAGTAACGCGAGTTACGTAATAATATTACTTTTTTCAAGTAACTAGTAAAGTAACGCATTACTTTTTAATTTACTGGAAAATATCTGAGTTACTTTTTTCCTATTTATTGATGACAGTGCGCCGTGTGAACATGATCTTACTGTAGATCTAATCTAGACTAAATATGAATGTGTATTAATTAATCCCACTCGCAAAAAACAGATTCAGTATTCATCAAAATGAATTAAAACAGTGAAATATAAACTCAGAATATGACACAAACCTGCAATAATTAAATATGTTAAACAACACAAATATATCTAATCTCATTTTATTAACCGATGTGTTTGCTGCTGACCTTTGATGATCAGTTCAATCATACTAATAATAAAAATTACTTTAGATAAACTAACATTGTGTTTTATTGCTGAAGAGTGTTGAACTTCTCCTGTGTTCTTCTGTACAGACGTGATTTACTCGTCCTTCAGTCTGAGGTTTATTCATTACACTTTTTGGTGTGAAAGCTTTTATATTTGCTATAAATATAACTTATTGTATTAAAAACAAACAATCAAGCCCTGCTCATATTTAAAAAGTAACGCGAAAGTAACGCAAAAGTAACGTAACGCATTACTTTCCATAAAAAGTAACTAAGTATCGTAATTAGTTACTTTTTTAGGGAGTAACGCAATATTGTAACGCATTACTTTTTAAAGTAACTTTCTCCAACACTGGTAGGAACACAGTCAAGGCTTTGCTGTCTAAAAGATAAATGCATATTTGTGAATATAAAGGTATCCTGCACAACTCCAATAATCTAAACCCAAGTAAAGAGAGATGTAAATTAAACATGCAACACCATTGTTCAGTCAATTACTGGAAAACAACACCTTTGATTTATCCTGCAGGTTATTTATAACTCAAGTATGGACAGCTGGCATGTTTTCAGTCACAATCATTCCCCAGCCTTTAAAACTGTGCTTACAGTAAAACAGTCTTTTGATTTTAACGAGGATTTCAAACGTGAAGCTTGTGTTTTTATTAAAGATGAAAGAGAAATCTTATAGTCACGGAACAAGTTCAAAACGTACACTACTGTTTAAAAGTCTAGCATCAGAAATAAATTAATATTTTTATTCTGCAAAGAACTTGATTAAAAGTGACAGTAAAGACATTTATAATATTAGAAAAGATTTATATTTCAAATAAAAGCTGTTGTTTTGAACTTTCTATTCATCTGTGAATCCTGACAAATAAAATGCATCAGTTTCCACAAAAATATTGTGCAGCACGACTGTTTTCAACATTGATAATAATCAGAAATGTGTCTTGAGCAGCATATTATTATGATTTCTGAAGGATCATGTGATGCTGAAAAAAATACATTACATTCTAACAGATATTCACAGCTGAAATTACAATAATATTTCACAATTTTACGATTTGACTGTATTTTTTGATCAAATAAATGCAGTCTTGGTGACTTGTTTTAAAAGTCTGACAGAGACTCTATCGCAGCAGTTATGGTTATATTTAACATTAATTGTGATGAACTGTGTTGTAAGTGCATTACTGTAAACACACTTCACACTGGTTTTCACACACAGATATGCAGATGTAAATGACCTGGAAAGATGAACAGATGATCTAATCTCAATCTCTAATCTGTAGCGGGAGACACATAGAAAATCAATTGCAGTATTTCATTAAATAAGGATTTAGAGATGAGTGTATATCTCAGCATTTGAATAATGATATAAGTGATAAAAGCTCAAATCTGCATTTAGATGGTCTCCATACACCCCCCACGGCTTTGTCTTTGCTCAAAAACCAAGTCATTTTTCTTCCTAATGAGACGTAACTCAAACACGTACGGCTGGATGTCCCCAAAACACAGAAGAAACACACAGAAATCCATTTTCCTTGAATTATCATTAGCATAATGTTGATTATAAATGCTGTATGTAATGTTTTTACAGTATTTGATTAAAAAGCTTTATTTAAATGAGTATAAATTAAAGGCAGTAAAACAAATACTACAAATATGAAAATGCCATTTACATTTTTTATATCCTTGTCATTTTATTATAATCGTTTAATATCTCATTATAATTTTTTATAATCGTTGTGCAATAATTGAATTATTTGTATGTTTAGTATATTAGTCATGATATATCAGTTTGTATTTGTTTTGTTTTTAAATCAGTATAAAGGCATTCATATATTTACTTAATATTTATATAATATGATATACAGGTGCATCTCAATAAATTAGAATGTCGTGGAAAAGTTCATTTATTTCAGTAATTCAACTCAAATTGTGAAACTCGTGTATTAAATAAATTCAATGCACACAGACTGAAGTACTTTAAGTCTTTGGTTCTTTTAATTGTGATGATTTTGGCTCACATTTAACAAAAACCCACCAATTCACACTCTCAACAAATTAGAATACTTCATAAGACCAATAAAAAAAAACATTTTTAGTGAATCGTTGGCCTTCTGGAAAGTATGTTCGTTTACTGTATATTTACTCAATACTTGGTAGGGGCTCCTTTTGCTTTAATTACTGTCTCAATTCGGCGTGGCATGGAGGAGATCAGTTTGTGGCACTGCTGAGGTGGTGTGAAGCCCAGGTTTCTTTGACAGTGGCCTTCAGCTCATCTGCATGTTTTGGTCTCTTGTTTCTCATTTTCCTCTTGACAATACCTCATAGATTTTCTATGTTCAGGTCTGGTGAGTTTGCTGGCCAGTCAAGCACACAACACCATGGTCATTTAACCAACTTCTGGTGCTTTTGGCAGTGTGGACAGGAGCCAAATCCTGCTGGAAAATGAAATCAGCATCTTTAAAAAGCTGGTCAGCAGAAGGAAGCATGAAGTGCTCTAAAAGTTCTTGGTAAACTGGTGCAGTGACGTTGGTTTTCAAAAAACACAATGGACCAACACCAGCAGATGACATTGCACCCCCGATCATCACAGACTGTGGAAACTTAACACTGGACTTCAAGCAACTTGTGCTATGAGCTTCTCCACCCTTCCTCCAGACTCTAGGACCTTGGTTTCCAAATGAAATACAAAACTTGCTCTCATCTGAAAAGAGGACTTTGGACCACTGGGCAACAGTCCAGTTCTTCTTCTCTTAGCCCAGGTAAGACGCCTCTGATGACAACTGTAGCCAAATTCCTCGACACGTCTGTGTGTGGTGCTCTTGATGCCTTGACCCCAGCCTCAGTCCATTCCTTGTGAAGTTCACCCAAATTCTTGAATTGATTTTGCTTGACAATCCTCATAAGCTGCGGTTCTCTCGGTTGGTTGTGCATCTTTTTCTTCCACTCAACTTTCTGTTAACATGCTTGGATACAGCACTCTGTGAACAGCTTCTTTGGTAATGAATGTTTGTGTCTTATCCTCCTTGTGAAGGGTGTCAATGATTGTCTTCTGGACAACTGTCAGATCAGCAGTCTTCCCCATGAGTGTGTAGTCTAGTGAACCAAACTGAGACCATTTTGAAGGCTCATGAAACCATTGCAGGTGTTTTGAGTTGATTAGCTGATTGGCATGTCACCATATTCTAATTTGTTGAGATAGTGAATTTGTGGGTTTTTGTTTAATGTGAGCCAAAATCATCACAATTAAAAGAACCAAAGACTTAAACTACTTCAGTCTGTGTGCATTGAATTTATTTATTTAATACACGAGTTTCACAATTTGAGTTGAATTACTGAACTTTTCCACTACATTCTAATCTATAGAGATGCACCTGTATATATATATATATATATACACACTACTCGTCAAAAGTTTTATAACAGTAAGATTTTTATGTTTTTTAAAGAAGTCTCTTCTGTTCAGCAAGCCTGCATTTATTTGATCCGAAGTACAG